>JANPWX010000163.1:1159493-1302595 GCA_024734555.1 Trochalopteron elliotii | reverse complement strand
TCCTCTTCCTTTCCTCTCCTCTTCCTTTCCTTTTCCTTTTCTTTTCGGTATTCAATATTACACAACATAAGCAAACTCAAAATTACTCCCAGAAGGAGTAGGTTCAAGTTTCTTTCTCCCTGCACCTCCCTCCTCTCCCCTCGCCCCTCAGTTTCTCTCAGGAGCCCAATTTTTAAAAGCACTTTGCTGAGACAGCCAAACCTAGGTATAGTGGCAATGCCCCGCTCCAGCCAGTTTGTCAGGACAATTGGATTGACATTTTCTGACCATTTTTTCCCCTCTCCCTCTTTTTTGGATTTAATTTTAATATTTTGCAACACCTTTTCTGTACCATTCTTGTTCCAGTACTGTATTTTAAAACCTTTGCAGTTATTTTTTGACAAATGTCAAACCTGGAATGAAAAGTTTTCTTGGAAGTAATTTTTATCAATCAGAAATTATCCCTTTGCCCTTCCCACTGCCCCTCTTAGGACTTTCCGAATCTGTTGCTGATTTAGTTTTCATTCAAGACAAACAGAAAGAATCAAACTTGTGGCATTTCTTACCAAATAAAATCCAATTCAGACGAGCAAGAGTCCATGTAAAATAAATCTAATAAATACAAGTTTATAATTTTTTCACACAACTCAGCACCATTAAAAAACCTAAAACAATAAAAATGCTACAGCATGTACAAGTCAGCTTTCTAATCTGTCAACTCTGTAAATAAAAAAATATCAAAAGGCAGTCAAATACTCACCATTGCTATCAAATCCATGAGTAAACTCATGGCCAACAATCACTCCTATGGCACCATAACTTAATGACCTGTAACACAAAGAAACAGTTTCCTCAGAAGGTGTTCACAGTCACAAACATTAAAGGACAAAAGACCTCAGGAAAGATCATTATTGATTTAAAAAGAGGGTGAGGAGGCGGGGGGTATGGGTCTAAAAATGAGACCTACAAAATTTTGACTTAAAGATGTTGAAAGTCTTAACATTGAACTCTTGTTTAAAAGTAACATTTAATCTAAAACTTTGGAAGTGTTGTGATGGTTCACTCTTCCAACCAAATCCCTTATCAGCACCATATGAGCTCCAAAACGTCTCTTTCAGCTGACTGTATTCTGTATATTCTGACAGGGAATAGGACAAAGTTACAGCTGTAACTACTCTGAAACAAAGACAACATTTTGTAAAGCATTAACAGATCTCCATTCAGTTTTAAAAAGAAAGGTCTTATAATTCCCTTGCACCTGCCCTGGAATAGGACATGATAATACAGTCAGATCTAAAGCACCCAGGAAACAGAGTAAAAAGAAATACTTTGTATTCCTGATGGACAATTAATAATATCTTCCTTATTATATCCCAATAAAACTGCTTTTAGGAGAAATAGGGATGAAAGAGAGAAAAGCTCAGGGCTTTTTTACACCAAATACAGTGGATATCATGGGAGTAGGTGATTTACTCAATGCATCTTTCATATATTGAGCTGTTTTTTGTGATTTTAATTATTTCAGTTATTGAGATGTTATACTTCAAAGTGGCTTACAGTATTTCTAAATACATCTTATTGAAATAGAAGAAAAGCAGAGGGTTTGGAAATAATGTATGATTGGACCTAATGATCCACAGTGCACTAATTGGTCATCTCAGTCATACCCAAAAAGTATTATATCATTTAATTCCCTCTGCTCCCATAAAAATCCCTCACTTTTGTTTTTTTCTTTCCTGAATGGCACTTTTCATGTGTTAAAATCTTCCCTACTGCTTTTCGTCCAAGTACTGTTACAAACCATCTCCAAAAAATGCAGGTTAAAATTATATGTTTCAACAATGGAAATATCATCCTTTTGTGTAACAAATTTGTAATCTTTTATAGCACACAGTGATAATTACCCCTAATAAATGCACTATGTAAGACTTGTTTTCCATGTCTGAAGTAAAGGGGATATACAGGATCTTTTGCAGCTGAAGAAGTATAAAAATAATGGCAGAGAACATGTAAAGAGATAGAGAAGAAACAAGCCCTACTAGTAAATACATCTTATTTTTCCTCTAAGGGTCTTTGTCACCATGAGTGAATGAGAAAGAACAGGCTGATCTTCTGGCACTCCTACAGCTTTCCTTAGCTCCAAAAGATGGGGATAAGGTTGCAGTGTATTTTGGCCTTTGAACCTGTGAACTCCAGAATTTTGTCCAGCTCAACAACATTTTTTCCAGAGATTTTTTCAGCTCTGCTCATGCTTCTCACTTCTGGGCACAGTTGGATTGAGATGAAAGGGATAGGAGCAGCCAGAAAATACCATGTTAAAGGGGAGCTTTCTGGGACTGGGGAGGCTCAGAGAACTGTAAGGAAGCTATGAGGTCAGGTAGTTTGAAGTCTCTACTTCAATATACCTGGCACTGAAAAATCACAACTGTAAATGATGGCATTTGAACGTTATTTTATCTCATGTATTGAGATGTAAAAGTGATAGCTAAGCTTCATTTTATGCAAATAGATGTAACTGTTTTTTGGTGACTGTTCTGGAACTGGACACTAAAATGCCACTAAATGTTAAATATTTGCTAAATTAGTTTTTCAGCAAGCACTGGTGACTTTTGGCTGGTTTATCTGTTCCACTGCCATGTACTGTTTCTTCTAAGCAGACAGAAAACATCCAGAATATTTCAAGGACAAAAGCAATGTATTGTCTGCTATAAACCAGCTACATTTGTTTACTAAATTTCATTTTGATACCTACTCAAGCAAAACCAATTTAAGCTAAGGCAACCTTTAAAGAAGAGAAATGAGCAAAGTATAATACTTTGAAAGAACCACAATTTTATTACAATGGCAGGAGGTCAGGATACAGAGAAATCTCTTCAGAAAGCAAAGCTGGAAAAGAGGTCTGCAATAACTGTAACAGAAAATAAGTTCACCTTAACAAAAAAGGACTTTCTTCTATCCCCAATTACCACTTACAAAGTCAGCTGGCCCACAAGAATTCTCTTGGAATAGAAATTAATTTGTTCCTAAATTGAACGTGTCGTTCTACATATATTGCCAATTTTCCTGTTTACAAGGACACAATCCAGATTGGATGATGGCAAACACAAAATGATCAAAAAGTTTGATTTTCTTTTTAAGAAAGATTTTGTTGAGGATATGTTTCACCAGTGACTGGTTTTATATAACTGCAAAATAACTTTCAGAAACTGCCATAAGAAACTTTTCATGGTCTTGTCCTGTCCCAAAATAGAAACCTATTGAACTGCACACAAGCAGTGATTTTTCAAAATTTAATGTATGTGACCTGTAATTACCCTTCCTCAGCTACACTGGCACATGGGCCTGCTCAGGCAATCTCAGGCAATCACTTAGGCACATGAAGATATTCTCATGCACCTCGACAGGCACAGACAAGGGCCCACTGCTAATCTTAGATATTAGCAGAAAGTGAACAATAAACTGATGATAATAATTGGCTTCTAAGGGTATTCACTTCTGTTCAGGAAGGGTTAGTTACCTGATTTACAATTCCTTTTAATACCTGCCATGTGCACACTGCTGCATCTGCATGCTGTAGCATTGGAACACTTCCACTTGGGTGCACTTAATTAGCAATTCCTATGAGAAATCAGTCATCAGTTTAAGACAACAGCAACACATATGGCTCCCGAGGGTAAGAAAAAGTATTGCACAAAGAAGCACTTCTCAAAGTCAGCTCTTTCAGTGGCAAAAGCAGGAGACTGCAGGAGAGAAGAAATAGCCCAAGAGCCAAATTGGCCCTACAGAAGGACAACAGAGTTTTCCTAGGTGCTACCTTTGGGTTGCCTTCAGTACCACAGCCTTCTTCTCCATGCCCTGTTGTCTATATGTGTTTGCAATAACTCTCCCTGGTATTCCTCAGTTCTAGGTGGATGAGGTTCCCTGGTGCAGTACTTACCTAGGATACTGTGTTCCCCAAAAGAAAGGCTTTTGAAGTTCTCCTGCTGGGAATCCTGCAACAACAAAAAGAGAGAAAAAAAATTTAAAAAAAAATAGAGAGGTCAATTGAATGCAGCTGAATAGCTGTCACAGTGCTCAAGGGTTTAGATCTTACAACCTCATTTATTTGGTTTCAGAAGGTTTTTCGAGGGGAGCTTTCCCTCAGGTTGTTGAATGCAATGGAGAGGATCATGGAGAGGCAGCAGAGATCCTGCCAGACACATGTCTGAGTGAATGCATGTGCTCCTGTGAAAAACACACCTCATATTTCCTATGAAGAGTACTGACTACCCTCAGATGAGCTGACTGATCAATAGACAATACATAGATAAAGTGCAATAAGAATTAAAATACCATTAGCTTTGTGAGGCTTCAGTGAAAGAAATATGAAAGTGTAAATGTAAGCCTGAATCTATTTACTCTATGAAAAACAGAGGTAAATGAACATACTTAGGCACTTCTATAAGAAAAAACTATAGGTTATTAAGGCTGTAGGGTCAGTCTAGCTACAGATGTTACCTGTCTTCTTCTAGTAGACTAACCAGCTGCCAAAAAAAAAATCAATGGAGACACTCTGGTGAGTAATGAGCTACTTATTTTTCATATAGGAATCAAAATTGTTCTTCAAAGTCGTAGGGTTTTTTTTAAGTTCCAGGGTGACATTTTAGTGCCAGGATACTAAAGACAGTGGAGCTGCACATGGTAAAACTTTAACAGCCCAAAGAATTGCTAAATAAAACACACCCATGGTCAAAGTTCTTATGTGATGGTGAAAAGTGCCATCCTTCCAGGCCCAGATGTGGAATTTACTGTCTTGTGTCACAAACTGCCATCTATACAGCACAGGCACACACCTGCCTAGAAGGTTTACCCACATGGTCATCACCTTGTTGAAGAACATTTTCTCAAGTGACTCACTTGTTTTTCCAGGAACTGAGCTTTACCCTATGGGTATCTCTTCAAGAAATCACCTGAACACCCAGAACAATAAAAAAACCATATTAATTTTATTCTAACCCTATTCAGTTTTTTGTTGATAGTTTAGTCATGGATTTCTTTATATCTGACATAAGTTGTCAGGCAATATCTTTGTCTTTTCTTTACAAAATCTTTAAAAACTTACTTTCAAATGAAAAAAAAAAAAAAAAAAAAACAAACAAAAAACCCCCCAGAAAACCAAAAAACCAACAACAACAAAAAAACACCCCAGTACACTGAGTGTAATTCATGCCAAGTGATGTGGCACAAGGCATGTCCTCCTGGCCTGCCCAGCTGCTTTTTTCTGTTGCTCCTCCATGGCTGCCATCATTCCCTATCTGCAATTAGCTTATAAAAAGTGTGGGCTTCAAACTTATTTTCTGAGTGTCGTCTGGAGTTTTTTGAGGTTTTTTTCTTACTTTTCCAGATGTTGTTTTATTGTTTCAAGCATGATATAATTTTCTTTTCCAGCACTACAAATCACAATTTTACCAATGTCAAGGACAAAGTTTTACTGATCTAACTCTCCTTACCTCCCAGTGCAAGAGAATATTATTTATCACACAGGTTTTAAACATTTTAAGCAGCAATGGTACACTCATACAACTTGATGAACATTGCTTGTTAAGCCTTAAGAGCTGTGTTCAGAGCTGAAAATCTAGTCTGAACTGGTTCCCTCAAAACACTGAAATTCAGAAAAGGTTTTGGAATGCTTAGGTTCTGCCTACTCTAAATGATCCCATCCCCACAGCAATGGATGAGAGGAGCTGTGGCCAAAATGAACAAATGAGCCCATACTGAAGGCAGTATGAACCAAGGTAGCACAGTCACGCCACAAATTATGTTTAATGATCACACAATCCTGGGGTGCCTGTCACTGCACCAAGAGGCTATCAAGATCTTTTAAGGAGCTGCAATTATTTTTTTCCAGGTATAAATTTGTAGTTAATTTGCACTTGTCTGCAGTAGAGGTAATATACATTATTTACAGCAAATTAAGTGCAAATCTTCACTCAGGCTTATCCAGCTACACTAAATGTGTCTTCATAGAACATTGCTGAAACACAGTCAGCTGTGAGTTAAGCCATGAGATAGTTTTCACTGAACAAGTCAACGTGAATGAATGGTAGGAAGCTCCAATGCTCAATCTGTACAACAGGTTGGTTTAATTATTTTACTCAGAGTCAGGATCCATTTTAGGTTAGAGCAAAGTGCTGGCTGAAGGAGTGGTTTCTGCTTCTGGACTTGTGTGAAAGCACCTCTGTAGTTTGCACTAAAGGAAGCTCAGGAAGTATCTTCAGCCCAAAGCAGAGTTAGAGGCCAGTAGAACACAATACACACTTCAGAAAAACTCAGGAAAACTGGAATACATTGTCACCAGTAGGAGTTGCTTTGTTTTGTTTTGTTTGAGAGGTGCATGTTTTTGTCGTTTTGTTGGTTGGTTTGTTTGTTTTTAGTAAGAAAAAAAATATAGGTTTGTAAGTGATTCTTGGTGAGCTAGTAAAGCAAATGGGTCCCATTCCCCAAAGGTCAGCAGCACTGAGGGACTGAGGGTGCTTGTCCACTATTCCAACTGTAGAAGGAGCACATTAAGGTCTGGCAACACTTTTTATATAACGTCTCCTTCAGGCAAGCAACAACTGCATCATCCTTGGGGGGGAGCAAGGATAACAAGGTCTTATACCCAGAATGTCCTTGAAATTGTAACATGAGATTGATCACCAGACAGTTTCTTATTTTGTGCTAATTTGAATCCCTCGATTTAGGCAATTCTCTTGTGAAGCCTGTTTCTTTTTTAGCTTGGTATACTGCACCTAAAAGAATTAATGACAAAACTCAGAGAGCTCATAGTAGGCTGCAGATGCAATAAATACTAATGGATTATTTATATGCCACTGGATTTCAAGCAGGCAAAGGACAGATCTGAAGGAGTAAGACAGACAGATTTCAGAGAATTTCACATCTCAAGGAATAGATACAGGCATTGGGAATGTGTTCTGAGCTCACACTTGACCACAAATTTAGCCTATGTTGTGCATCTTTTAAAGCTTTCTCTCTCTACACAGCCCCAGAAGAGAGGCTGACAGTCTCTCTCTTTATGCACTAGATTGCAAATGCAGGCCCAGTGCCTACACTCAAGGCCATTACTCACCAACAGCACACAGAAAGAATATTGTGTTATCTTATCACAGACCCCACACAAATCCATCTGCCATCAAGACCTGGACTTGCAGAATGTGCTTTGACTACCTTCTTACAACCTACCTAAATTTGGAGCAATGCCACTGGGCTGCAGCATCATTCTGAGATGGGCACTGGTGTCACATGCCTCAAGAGCACTGCTCTGTGGACAGCTGAGTTCAGGCTGTCACAGGACAGCACTGGTGCCCTTTTACATCCATGCATCTTACTGGGGGCAAGGTGGGACAGCCAGGCTAGATCATTCTCAAGATAGACTTTGTGCCACTCATCCCAACATGCCAGAGACCATGTCCTGTTCTGATCACAGCCCTTAAAGAGCAGCAGTTCAAGGAGTTTTTAGTGCACCTGACTGTAGCAGTGCATTTCCACACCAAAACATATGTTTGCAAATAAGCAAAAGGGTTTTCAGTTACCCCTGACTTTTAAGGAGAAGCACCAGAACTTTCTGCTCTTCTCTCATCATGGCTGGCCCAGTGCCCAGTGGCACTGGTTGGGCTTTGGAAATGTTTTTCCAAACCTGTAGCTGTTTCTATTGGCAGCAAGCCAAATTAGCCTTCCCAAAACATTAAGCATCTAAGAAGGAGCACAGAGGTGCTCAAGTGCTTCTTGGTGTGTCGTACTCAGGTGTTAGATACTTCTGTGGCACCTGGGCATGGCTTTTATTCTTCTGTTCTTTTGTTTCTGTATTGTTTGCTATTTTCTATTTTTTTTAAAACCTTTGCTTTACAAAACACACCCAAGGAGCCATCTCACAATATTATTAAGCCACTCTGCGAGGCTGCAGGTCAACTCTCAGACTTGATACATCTTCAGGGGGCTCATTACACTCGGGCCACGTGTAAGACTGCATCGCCTGACCATCCACTCCAGTAGTCGATTCTTCAGCAGTTTGCATTTGAGCATATTAGGGGAGACAGTGCTGAAATTCTTTCTGAAGAATAAATCATATTCACATCTTTCTCCTCCTCCACTGATCTAGTAATGTCAATGTAGAAAACTGGTCAGAAAAACTGTTTCCAGGATTTACTTTATCTTGTGTACAGGGACTGTTGTGAGCCTGGCTAGCTTGTAATTCCCTCGATCTTCCCTTTTGAAGATAGGAATGACATTTGCCTTCTTCCAGTCCTCAGGAACCTCCCCCAGTCACCAAAACCTTTCAAAGATTTCCAAGACTGGCCTCATAACGATGTTGTGAGCTTGTAGGTGCACCCTGTCAGAGCCCATGGCTTGAGTTTGCCCAGTCTGTTTAAACATTCCCTAACTTACTCCTCCACCACGAAGGGTAAATCTCTCTGTTATCAGGTCCCCTGTCCTCATTCAGCACTACACTTTCCCTCAACTTGCTGCTGCTACAGCCATACTTGCAGAAATGTTTCTTCACATCCCTTGCCAGACTCATCTCCAGGGAGGCTTTTGGCTCTCCAAATCCCTGTGTCTTGGACAGTGACTGTTCAGCTTTCATTTTAGTCACCTTACTGCTCTGCAGAGGTGCTTCAAGCAATGGAGTACACCTGGCTTACTTGAAATATTTCACTCTGAATTTAAGCTCATCTTGAAGCTCTGACAGAACTTTGCCTGCACAGGACTACTATTAATGTAATTGAAGGTTTCAATCTTCATTTTATCCATTATATTTTCAGCATCTCTCTCCAGCAAGGTGCTGTAAAGCTTGTCAGAATGTACTAAAAATTTGAAGGTGTTTTCTTTTTCTCCAATTTTTCAGGGGCTTTACTGCCAGTAATAAATGCATTTACTAGTTGATACCTTCATAGTGTTATTATACACACTTTGCAGATGAACACCCTTATCTCAGTATAATATTGCTAGTTTACCAAGTAGACACAAATAACTACATGGGATCTGGTAATTCCCTGAAAAATGCAGAGCAATAATGGATAAACTAAACCAAAAACACATAAAGTTCACCAAATCACAAGGAAATTTGGAGTTCAAATATGAATTCAAATTTTATAATTCAATTGCATTATTCAGTTATATTGCATGATGTTTTTAACTGAGCAAGGCAAAGCCTTATTCCAAGTTAGTGCATTTACAACTTCCAGTAATGAGGTTGCTTTGTTTAAAGCAACTTCTGACAGGCTAGTGAGTCCCATATGTAAGTAACAGATATGGGAGACAGCTGTGCTAAACTGTGTGATATGCAGGGCATTCTGGTGCCAGTTGGTGCCCTGGCAGTTCTCAGATGTGTTCAAAAGCTCTAACTTGTTTTTTCAAGTGTCATTGAATGAATTCAGATGTGGAATTTTAAAGCGAGAAGATATGAGCAGAAGACTAACTGCTGGTCAGTAATCAAAGAATATTGAATTTGCATAAGGAATTATATGTGAAGACAGCTGGGGTGTTGGTTAGTTGTCTAAAACAGCCCAAAGGGCAGGATATATTTGTTTAAAATGTTCCACAGACTTCTGTTTGGACAACTGAATCTCATCCCAGTGATGGTTTTGATGTCCTCTTTGGGGTCTAGCTGCCAGTCTCCTGCAAGTTTTATCTCAGATAAAACACATGAGATAGCCTTTCAGACACTGTGGAACACCCCAGACAGCTTTGAGCATCCATATCTAGGTGATAGAGACCAAAGTGTCTGTCATTACATGGACTTGAAGTGTCTGTCATTACATGGACTTGAATCATATACCTTATTTCAAGTTTATCCTGTGGACAAAGAGGATAGAAAACAAAAATCGTGTAAGGTTAGAAAATATCAATTGTGTAAGGCACAGTAACTCTTCCATGCAATACATGAATACAAAGCTTAATTTTATGAAGAAGTCAGTGAATAAATTCATTAAAGAGATACAGGGAAGTAATGGTCCTAAAGCAGAGGACTCTGCAGCCTCTGCTTCAATTCTTGGCTCTGTTTCTGCTTCACCTGACAAAAAGGCTCTTTTCTACTCATGAAAAAGAGAGAACCTGGTGTTCACCAACCTCAGTGGGGCAACATGAGGAGAAACATGATGTGGTTTGTGAGGTGCCAAGGAATACTGTCTGCTAAGGGAATAGGAAATGTGAAAACATCTGTTTTACAAGAAATTTTAATCTTTATTTAATGAGGAAAGAGCCTCAGTGGATTCCCCAGGGTGAGGGGATTGGGGGTAGAGGGAGAAGAACAAAGGACAAGTTCTTTTGTTTTATACATTCACAGATAAGAATTTTCAGAAGAAAAAAATAAAGAATGGAGGTAAGGATCACGCACCATGATTAAATAAAAGAGAATAGTGGTCTTTAGTAAACACAGAAAATTGAAAATGAGAGCTCACTTAAGACACTTAAAGCTTACTTAATAACAGGGCTCAGAAAATTTTCAGTCCAAATCTGTTATGTTCATTAACTGCCAGGAAACTAATGGCACACTTGAAACTACTTCATCAATAACCTCCCAAATAGTCCAGTTCTTAAGAGAAGAGAAAATGCCCCTATGCATATTCCCCTTATCCTGCCCTGGCCACAGCACCAGGTGCTGCTTGCCAGCACTTCCCTGGCTCCTGGCAAGATAAGAGTTCTCCCCTGCAACTCACAGCATCAGTGAGCTGCCAGCGTCAGTATCTGCATGATGCTTCCTGTAAAGATGATACTTACTGGCTAAAATCAGCTCTCATCTGGGGTTTTCTCTATGGATGCTAATGTGAATGCAATTTTTAAATTCTGTTATAGATTATATCTGCTTCCTGTAACATGTATTGAGGCCGCTCTCTAAAGAGGCCTCTTGACTTTCACTAGAGAACTGCAGTGACAGCACAAATGACTTAGAAGGAGCATGGATATAAACTTACAGAGATAATATCAACATTAATTATCCAGTACATCTATTCAAGCTAACACCTCATGAGTGCATTGCTTATATTTGCCTCAGTTCACTGTAAATCTCCCTTTCATTACTGTTCACAGCCCACAAATGTGACTATTTTTATATATTCTCGAGGCATACATATTTACACTTTGAAAAAAACCCTAAACACACCAAATGTCTGCTGAACAGTTCCCTCTTATCCTTAACGTATTCAAAGGCCAATATTTTAATGCTGTAATGAAATAAAACATTTTCTTGAACAGAAGTATGCTAGCACACTTTGATCATCACTTGTGTCTATTTTCAGCACATATTTGTTGACTGCTCTAGAGTGCATTAAAATAAACTAATCCTTTAGGAATGTGTTTTTGGTGTTCCAATTATGATAATTAAAAAGATAGTATTCATGCTGCTTAGATGATATGAAGTGTACTTAGATACACATTTTGAGACTCTAAAGGCAATGACACATACCTGCTGTCCTTGTTAAGTACCTATAATTAAAGGGGAAATTGACAAGCAAATGCACAGAAAATTGAAAAATTATCCAAACTAGGATTAAAAAAATATTAACAACCTTTATAAACATGCATAGTGGTTCATCTAAGACACTCTGAATTATGGAAAAAGAGGAAATAAATAAATAGAACTCACAGATGGAGAACATCAGGAATAAACTTGTATAATATTAAGATAAATTATAGGTAACATATTTTTTAACTCTGCTCTTTGCAGTATATCTCACCTTGTCGCAGCTATTTATTTCTCCTTTGGAGATATTAACAGAATCATTGGTCATTCAAACTATCAATAGTTTATTAATGAAAATGAAACAAAGCAACAGCAAACACAAAAGTGCACTAGAAGACAGCAAAATTTGGTACATCTACTGCATATGTAAGATGTGCTTTATTCTCCCAAATCTAATAATTTTTAAAATCATCTAGTTTCTATTCTCTATTAATTTTCTTTTTTAGTGAAACAAGACCTTTTCTTCCAAGTAACTGAGCAGTCAAGTTGAAAACACTAACAGCCTGCCTGTATAGGAAGATCACATGGACTTGCATGGATATTCCAATATTTATGTCAGTGATACAGATTACAGAGAGAGAGGAATTTGTGATCCTTCCATCAGGAGTGTCAGACACCTCCCTGTGCTCTGAACACAGAAAGCAAAAGCAGCTGCCTAAAGCTCAGAAGAGATCAGGACATCCACATTCCCCTTTCCTTGTGCAGGTACGTGATGATCACTCCTTTTCAGAATCCATGGGTCAAGGCACTGATGTTTCTTTTTCCCTAAACTTTTTCAAAAAGCCTCCAGTGACTAATCAACTTTGGACTGGCTGTGGTTTTGTTGATATCATCAACACAGTACATTTCCATTTCCAAACTAATGGCCCTAATTTTTAGAATCAAATTTTGGAACTGGGGATTTTCCAATTCATGTAGAAACTACTTTCCATAATCAAATTCTATTATGCATTTTTAAATTCTTATTTCTCAAATTCTTCTTAGTAAACTCACTTACAAAGAGCAAAAATAGATGGGCCTTGAAGACACTAAAGTCCAGTTTGCTCACTGAAGAGCAGAGGCACTCAAGAAGATGAAGAGAATATCTGGTCCATTCACTCATTTACAGGATTGATCAGTAGTAGATGTGAAGGGAAAGTATCAGGCAACTACCTGTGAGCTAATTCTTCTGCTGGCATATATTCCTACCTTCCAGTAGCCAGCAGCAGAGGGAACTGTTCTCCTGGACTGGGTTTATATCCCTCTGTTCTTTTGTATAGGACAGAACACCCTCTTTTCAGTTCACCTGCTAATGCAGTGAGCAGCACAGATCCTCACAACACGCCCCTCCAACTATTTGCCAACAAGTAATTGGTTCCTACCTCCTCTTCTGAACTCTTATCAGTCATTAATTTATGAAAGGGCTGTCTTTCTTGTCCCATGACAACTTTCAGTTGTTAGTGTTGGGAAAGAACCTCATCAAAGGTGTTCTATGGAAAAAAACTTATCATTATATCAAGCATACTTACTTGCTTTCTGAATTTAAAAAAACCTCTAGTAGATTAAGAAAGCATGATTCTTTTTTCTAAAAGAAAAAGCAAAAAATATCTCACATTCTCATGTTCACTCTTCACTGTTATATCATATGCTTATTTATTCTCTCTGTTCAGTTATGTTGTGTTCACAACCAGATGCCTTCATGTAAAGGATGAAATGACCTGTTATGCAGATCCCTCTGAAATGTCATTCAAAAAATAGGATTTGACACTTGCCACACCTATTCTTCCTGTGCTGAGGCCACTATAAGTCATAGGCTATACATCAAAGCTGGTTGTTTGGATTTTTTTTGTCTAAGTTCCTTTGAAATACCTGAGAGAATATTACCTGGTCCTTGTATTTGTCACAGTTCATTGTATGAATTTCTTCTAAAGTCCCTTCTATTGATGCTAAATTTTAAACAATTTCAGGGACTAACCTCTCACAAGAAAAAGCTCCAGAATTAGAACTTCCCAAACTCTTCATATGCAAAGAATTATCTTATTTTTATGCCTTAGAGACTCTCCTCTCTCATTGAATTTGACAAAAAGGCTTTATTATTAGTTCTCATGCTCCTAGAAATTTAGTCCTTGAAATCTTTCTGGACTTGCATATCACAGTTTTACATTTAACTTGCTAGAGTACAAACTTAATTGTTATTCTCGAATGACTCTGGTTTCTAGAACTCTTTTCCTGTTGTTTAACCAGGCCTTTAGAAATGCCACAGTTCTTGTGGCTGAGCAGTCCCCAGAACTTTGTACAGATTACTACTGAAATCACAATTGCAAAGCAGTAAGGTAGCAGTTCTTCCCCCAGCATTAATGGGAAATCAGTAGTGATGTGTCAAATGTTTATCAGCAACTTCTACAAGAGAATGTTCCTCCCCCATCACACAGGGCCTCTTGCCCCATAAAAACACACCTACCAGCAGTGGAAGACAGTACTGTGCCTTTCTCTGAATCTTCCCTCCTGTTGCACATCATTTTTAGGGCATGATTACTTTGTACCTCTCTCTCAGGTATGAGAGGGTTTTGTTCAGGAAGAGCCACCTAAACCCCTTTCCTCTTTGAAACACTCCTAAGAGGAGGACTGAGAGTGAGTGGCACTGTCCAAACTTCCAGGTCACTTGCCAGCAGAACAAGAAGCTCAGCAGTTATGATAGAAAATACAATTACACCTACACCCATGATTGATGGGTTATATTTGACAACTCTCTGCCTCCTGACTCTTTTAGACACAGCAAGTGTGAAATTTTCAGTACCTCCAGCCTCTCATCACAGTTTTCTCTAATGTGCCATGGCAGAGAGGCTGGGACAGCTGAGCACTGC
This sequence comes from Trochalopteron elliotii, assembly GCA_024734555.1. Lineage (NCBI taxonomy): Eukaryota > Metazoa > Chordata > Aves > Passeriformes > Leiothrichidae > Trochalopteron > Trochalopteron elliotii. The sequence continues at coordinate 1,288,276 of JANPWX010000163.1, read as the reverse complement.
TCAAATTTGAAAGAACCCAGTATTAAATAAGGTATAACAGTGATGGCTCTCATTTTTCTCTGAGCAGGCTTCCTCTCTATTCACACAAAACCTTTCTAGCAGCAGTGGTGGCTGGAGGAAGAGCAGCTGTAATGCTTCACGGGTACCTCAGAGCTGTGATCACCTCAGCCAAGTGCTCCCTCAGATGATCAACCATAATGTGACTGCTTAATGATGGCAGCCCTCTAATTAAGGCAGAGCTATCTAAATCTAGCACTAATTTTAATCAAAAGAACTGCCTAATTAATATACATGCTTTAAAAATGAGATCACTTAGATGTGAAAGAATTTCAGCGAGTGGTTTGAAGGCAAAACTGTTTACAGAAATTGGTAGAAGCAAATACCAGCAGACTCAAGTTGCCAGTCCTCTGCCATACCTTCTTCAGTGTGATATGTTAACTTTGTGCCTTTCTCTCTGAGACCAAAAGAGACTCAGGAGAAAATGGGAGAATCACCCAACAATTTTTGAGGTCCTGTCTCTGGGGACTGAGACCACAGAAGTGGTGGCAGCCACCTTCCAGACCCCAACAGCACAGAAAAAAAGGCTGATTTAACATGCAAAGCTAATAAGAGCAAAGAGAATTGCCACGGTAAAGGTAAGACTGGTGTACACGGAAAGGCTGGTATAGAATTTTAAAGCCTATTAGAAAATTTAAATTCAAAGCCCCATTAAAGCAAATGGGAATGAACACCCAAACTCATCACAAATCTTTGAAAAACCCAGCTCTTTTACCTTATTTGTTTCCACACTAGAATATATGCTATCTAAAAACAGCCAGTAACTAAAATTAGAATAAAACAGGTAGTACTGCACATACAGGTAAGAATTCTCAGTTAACTACAGATATCACTCCTTGCCCTTGAAGGTATTGAACAAATCCACTGGATACACCTTCTTATGTTTTCTGGTCTATATCACAGTCTTCTCTAGTCACATTTATTGTTACATATCTGTCAATTCTAGAGGACAGAACTGCTATCACTGTGTATTTATGGAGATGTGTGTGCACGTTTTTACTACAGAAAATAGAAGATAGAACATAAGGCTTTAATAAAAGTGATTTAAGCTATCATTCACAATGGATAGAGTACAAACACACGCTCTCACACACACAGAGTCACTGCACCTCATCTGATACAGGGTAACTCAGCAGTAGTTCCAATCAGTGGGAGCTCTGGGTTTTCCAGAATGATCCTCTCACTTAAGTCTCACAGCGGAATTACCAGGTTTGAACTTTTAATTTTCAGTCACAAATAACACAAGAGATACACCTGTTTTCTGAAGCTTGACACATACATTCCCAAATAGGCCCTTTATAAGGAAGCTCAGAAGGCAGATACTCACTGATTTGGTTGGTAGATGCACTATAAAAAGCATTTACAGTAGTTGGGCTTGTAAACCACCTGTTGTAAGAACAAAAGAAATTGTCAGTACATTGACATTCACCTTTATGAATCAAAGGAGCAAAGATAAAAATTGAACTCAGTAGAAGGAAGTAAAAACATTAAGGACTTAAGACACATTAAAGTTTAAGTATTTCTCCATTTCAGTACATGCTACCTACACTTTCTAGAACATTGAAATCTATTGTTTAATGACTTTAACTCCATACAGGCAGTGAATGCCCAACAGGAGCAATTTTTAGTGTTTCTATCATGTGATCTGTTTAATTTTTAAGTGACCACTGTGCTTGTGAGGCCAGCCATGCTGATGAAACAAAATTCACCCAGCAGAGGCTGCAACACTGACAGCAGCTGTAAAAACTCTCTTGGGTGTCTTTCAAACACATGTGGAGGAACTCCGTGTTGAAATTAGAGGGGAGCATTTTGAAACAAGTGGCTTTAGAGGATTTGCTGAACAACTAGTTGAAAAATTAGGATTATGCCAGCAACATAAAGAGGTAATTTCTGGGAATGTAAATTCAAAATAAACAGCTTCATGTTTTGTACCCTACGCGGTGAACATGACCATCCTAAACAAACAGACCTCCTGTCAGGAATTTCTTCTCATAGTTTGATTTCTCATATATACTGAAAAAAACCCTAGACTTGAATAGGAATTGGACTGTGGTGATCCTTGTGAGTCCCTTCCAACTCCTGGATATTCTATGATTCTATGAATAGCAAATGAGTCTCCTTAGCCTAAGCTCATCTATATTGATAGTGGCTTCAACCATATGAATGGAAAATCTTGACTGACTTCAGCAAGATCCAAATCCCCTCAAATGAAACCCTGAGTTCAGTGAGCCCAAGATTTCACTTTATGGTTTTATAAGGGAGAAGTGAGGTAAAAGAAATAAAGATGATGATAATTAGTGGTTAGTTCATAATAGCTTAGAAGTAGCTCTAGTAAATGTCCAAACAGGAACATCCTGATGTCATTAGCAAAATACTACTCAAAAGTTTTATAAAGACACATGAATGCAACTGTAATTGCTTTGGAAAATTTCTTTTAAAGAGAAGAGAAAGGAGCTGCAAAACAATGAGTAAAACAAAGGAAGATCTATCAGAATATGGAAAATATGTGATATCAATGACAATGTATAAACAATTCATGCTTTAAAATAGCCCCATTAATAAAAGAGTAATCTGAAGATCCTGATTGTTTTTCTGAAAACTAACGTCCTCACTTAAATCATGTAACAAGGGGAGAGTTTTAAAATTGCAGCATTTTGTCTTTTATCAATAAATTCAACTACTTGTTTTATTCTCCAAGCTGAGCAGCTCATTTTGCAATGCATCAACTAGAAAAACTAATCAATGAAGGCCAAAAGAGTGATGTCATGTACATATTTTAACCATCCACCACATTACAGGCTCTAATTGTCAGAAACAACTCTCCCTGTTTTGTTTATTAGGAGATTGTGAATGGGAGGAGCAGGGGGAGGTTGTTTTCTGGTCTGTTTTCTGCTTTCTTCATAATAAGGAGATTAAATGTTAGAGGTAATGCAGTGAGATAATGGAAAATTGAAGGAAGAATGTATATGGTGAAGGGATAATAAAAAAAAAAAATAGGGACTTAATTAACTACATTTCAATTTCATGTTTGTTCTCAGCAGCAATCAGCTGAACTGTTTTGAAGGATGCAAGCTTGCCATTTATGCCGTGGGAGCTGTGCTCCAGGCTTAGCTGTAAATCTGGAGGACTGTCTCTTTTTTGGCAAGGGGAAAACCCATCTACAAGAGGACCCATCTGAAACAGTCAGTGCTTCAATTTATATTTTTCTGTAAGTTTGAGCAAAGACACAGTGTTGTGACTTGCACCTCACCCTCTTGGCTTGTTCTGCTTACAACGGCCTTTCTGGTCTCAAACAGCATTTTTTAAGCATGAAAAAGGCTTCTGGGACAGAAAATGCTGTCTTTTTACAAATTCCTCTGAGCCTTTTATTTCCAGTCAGAGAACCAAGGGCCTGAGACGTATAAAAGATACTTCAAAACAAATTAATGTGCTGTGGTTCTTCTCTCCATCCTCTGAGGGGCTTACCCCAGCTAGCTGCAGAGAGGAGCCACAACAAGGAGCAGCAAAGAGCTCTTCACTGACTAGAGACAGCTCTCCAACAGCACAAGTTTGCACTTGTTTTTACTGGGTGAGGAGCTAGTGATGCAGACACTTGTCCCTAAAGGAACACCTCACTCTGCCCAAGAGCAGCAGTGAATGCTGGCAACATTTGGATCACATTTACTGAGGGAGGACATCACACCATCATCTGGCCATACTTTCACATCTATGAACTCACAGACTTGTAGCTTGCAGGCTAAAACCTATCACAGCATCCCTGTCCTGAGACTGCTGCTTTTCTCATGATCTACCACCACAATAGCAGAGCCCATCCTGTTTGCTGAGCTTAGCATGAGCCAGAGACTGACAGCAGCCTTGATTTTCCTGCTGTAAAACTCAACTCAGTTCTTTCCAAATTGCTCTTTCATAACAAGGCTTCGAGAATGACCCTGTATGAAGTTTGTTATGCTTTTAAGCATAGTTAGGAAGAGGACACTTAGCAGCCATACTGAGCAGTCAGGAAGAATGAGAGTTCTCTAGTAACAAGCAGAGTATTTAATATTTGACACTTGGCAAGATGCATATTTCCATTGCAGCATTTTGTTGTACCATTCTGAGTCCTCTCAAAAAGATTTAGGAAGTATTTTCCACAAAAGAGTAGAAAAAACCAAGACTGCTTCCATCCAGACTAGCAGAACAACTTCACTTCTCATCTGCCATGCTCTTTCAGTGAGCTCCTTGAAATGACTGAACCTTCATAGAGTCCTTAACCAATAACACACCAAATTACAGCATGAAGGTGTGTAATAAAGAGCTGTTGCTGTTAAATTTTAAGGTGAAGCAAATTTAGAAATAACTCTCCCATTCTTGTTTGAAGTCAGATTCCCTAAGCACTTGCTCTAGGTCAGGTTACAATTTCTGTGCACTTTATCTACTAAAAGAAGGATGGAAAAAAAGGAAAGGCATTACATATTCCAAGCTCTTATTAATTGCAAAGTAAATAAATGAAAATTCTAGAACTGTTTACACTGATTTCATTTGCTATAAGTTTCTGAAAAAGCGACAGCTATGAAAGATGTTCTGTAGCATTACCTATCTACTCCTGCAGCAGTCAAAATCTAATTCTGCAGAGTTGACACTAGTAAGGTTGAGATTTCCCTTGCAGAAATAAAATGTGAAACATACACTGACATAGCAAGTGGGGCAGAAACTCTCTTAGTCTGTGTTCTTGAGGCTGCAATTTTCTCTGTGATATTCTCTTTCTGTGTTAAGAATATAGTGTGCTACATTGCCATTCATGAACAGGGGTGGCTGGGAACATTTACAAAACAGCAAAAAGCTTATTAGTTAATTTAATTCTCTGTAAAGCACAAACTGAATTTGCAAATTGATCCTTAGTTTTTTGAGTTGGAAGAAATCATTTGGTTTGCTGTCCAACATTCAAAGTAAGAGATAAAAAATAAATGATCATATAAACAAGGAAAATGAACTTGTGAATGTACAAAGAATTAAGCTGGTTAAAAGTGAAAAACTGTACAAAGTTTCTGGAAGCTGGAAAATGTCTTCCAAAGAAAACACTATAAAGAAAAACTTCTAAATGGGAGGCAACCTTCAAGGTGACTTTCAAAATTGTATTTCCTCTTCTCATTGTTAGTCTCTTTTATATATTTTCCCACATAGAAACAGATTATTATCCTAGGCCAGGCTGCCACCTGCCTCCCTCAGGAATGGGCAAGTAACTAGGATAGTAAGGCTGGGCCCAGTCTTCAGTGCCACATCACTGCTTAAAATAAAGTTCAAGGACCAGGAAAAAGCTCCAGGAGGCTCCTTTCCAGCCTCTCCTCTCCAGGGCAGGTCTCAGCCACATGATTTCCAGCAGCATCTTTCCAACAGACAACAGCCTGCCCAGTGTTTTTGATGGCTGCTTTTCCCTTTTTACAGAAGGAGCTTTTACACTGTCCTTGGTGGTATCCAACCCAGAACCTCTCAGAGCTGTCCTCCCTTGGGGCAAACCAGGAGCCAGGACTTACACAATAGTGTGTGGTCAAGAAAAACAGAGATAGGCCCTGGAGGAGACTCCAGAATCCTCTCATAGCCTTTGTATCCTCTTATCAGGATACCAGATGTCTATATCCCCAGCACTGGAAGTCTAGTGAAAAATGGAGAAAGGTTTGGCCAGGTCTAAAAATCTTAGATTATATGCTGACTTCAAAGGAGAAAGATGAATAATAATGACGTGGTGTGCCCAAGAAGTCCTCTGATGCTTTGCTATTTGCAGGTATGATATCAGTGTTAAGAAGGACAGATTCTATCACTGATAAAAAGGTGCAGGTATGTGTTGTATACACACACATACACGCCTATATTTGTATGCATGATGTGTATGACTCCATGGATGCATAGACAAATGCAACTAAAACCTTGACTCTCCTTAATTTTTCCCCTCCACATCACCATCACTTTCCCCCGTACCTCCTTTCATTTTCATCTGCTCCAGCTGTATCTCACCTGGGTTATAAGGATTGTCTTCACACCTGGTGCCCATCCTCCCACAGTGCCCCTTCCAGACTCTCCAGTGAGCCCTCTCAACCTAACCTGTGCTAGTTTGTGCACCATATTCCTCAGCTCCTGCACAAATCCCTTTCATTTTTCTCTCTGATACCTGAGCACTTTTTTTCGTGTTTGATAGAGCCAGCTGTGAAGGTGACAGTCATCTCCCCAGCCAGCTGTGAGGATGGCAGCTGGCATCCAAAGCTGGTGTTGAGCACAAGCAGTACCTGCCAGAGCTGTGGTGCCCTCAGGAGAGCCTGGCCCCAGGACTGGCAGAACAGGGCCCTGGAACAGGGGCAGAACTGCAGCACCCCAATGCCTTGTCACGGCCTTCTGGTGCCAGCAGGGACACGTATGTCCCACTACCCATGCCCTGAGCAATGCCTCATCTGAGCTCCTCCATGCTCCCTTCTCCTGTCAGGCAGATAAATGCCAGGGATGGATGGAACAGAAGAGAGAACAAAGGTTTTTGATAATTACTCCTGCTTTAGGGGTTTTTCCCTTTTTTTAGATTAAAAACTGTCAAATTTTCAAAACAATTCTTTCCCACTTTGTTATCCACATTCCCCTTTGTTTTATCCAACTGCTTTGTCTCGTATCTACCATCTCCTCTGTCCATCCCCTGATGGTCTTTGCCTGGTGCTTTGATTGAACTGTCATTTTAATTTCACATTTAGCTGAAGAAAGTGATGCCTCATTCTCAACATTATTGAGAAACATGGACTGCCAGCTAAAAGAATATAGTGTTTTATCTTTTGGGTGTAATATTACTTTAGCAACTTTTATTTTATTTCCTTAAACACTCATTTTCTTATTTATCTTTTTCGGTCCACAACTTTGATGATTTTATAATATCTATCTCAAAATATAAATGTTATGCTAAAAGCTACTAAACTAGGGAAAAGAAGAAATGAAGCAAATAGAAACAAAAACCCAAGGGTAATTAGCTATTAGCATAGCACAAAACTTAATCAGATATTCTGTGAAGTTCTAAGAAATGTAAAAGTTTAAAAAGCAAAAAGAGAAAAATGAGAGGAAAAAAAAGAGAGGTAAAAGCATCAGAAAGCAGTGGAGTATCATAATTTAAAATTGGGAAATGGCTAAAAAGTGGCTGATATTTTTGAGGCCAGGCTTGACATGCCTCAGACTGGTAAGTGGGAGTTATTGGTTTATTTTAATATATTTTTTAAAAATTACTGCAGGCAGCAATGACTCTTTGTGCCTTGGTGTCCCTCAACAGGCAGAGTGACACCACTTTCAGAACTCTTTTCTACCACCGAACAGTTGCAGAGACAGAATAATGTCCCAGCAGGAGCCCTAATTATCCCTCCTGCCAGGGCTGAGGTGAAGATTACCTCCAGCCCTGCAGAAGGCAGAGCAAATAGCTGTGCTAACAAAGGGAAGGGACCAGAAATCAAACTGGCATCCCCCAGGCCTGAATGCTCTCTGAGGGTTGACAAGAGCAGAGCTACTGAGGTGATTAAGGGGCTGGCTTCATGTAGTCCTGGAATTAAGGTGGTGCAGACAGGCATGAGAAGGTGTTCAATCCTGTAGTGGGCAACTGAATAACACTTTCATTTTTTAAGCATACCCATGTGACAGCTCCCAAACTGGAGTCCTTGAGTCAGGGGCTGCCTACCAATTGATTTCCTTACAGGGGAGCCTTCCCATCGTGCCAAGAACCCACAGGTTCTGCATCAGTGCTGCCCCAAGGCTGACCACTGCTATGGAGAGCCCAGTGTTGTTTCACTGCTCTCTCAGAACTGTTACCCTGAAGAGAATACACCGTCATGGTCTAGTCCTGACATCCAAGAAAATCCCTAAAATAATCCCCTGGGGTTGACCAGTGCAATGTCAGAAAAAGCTGTGATGAGAAGGTAAAATTCACAATTAAATCTAAGCTATAAATAATGCCTTGAACACATGGTGCCAAATGAAAACATTCTAACCATGAACAGGCTTTGTTTGTCCCCCTGCCTCACTGACAGCACGGAGCCACCCCTGGAACAAGGTATGGTTCAGTTTGAGTAGGATTTCTGGAGTCCTAAGGAAACGCCACCACAGGAGCTAAGCACTGGCTCTGATTTCAAAGTCTGTGTGTAGAAGGAGTCATTTTTAAGTAGCATGATTAGACTAATTAAGTTCTGCTTAGGTTTTAATTTGCATTTTAAGGATTTGATTACCCACCAGTAAGAAAAGAGAATGATTTTCTCATGTATTTTATGACAATTTGGGACACAATCTGCACTCTTATGTTTACAAATAAATAAAAATAACATACATAGATTAAATTATGTTTCATTCTGTATCATTGCTATCAACAGCAGGTAACTCACAATGCTGATTTGTATTACTAATAATAACATTATCTCTTACTATGATTTCATTCCTACAAAATTTATTTCATAAATCCCTGCTGTACCATTTCAAACTCTAACTGTGACCAAGAGACATAATCCGTTTTTAATTGCGATTCAATTACCCCTTTTTTCATTAAATTAAGTTTAAGCTTCAAGCATGTGACTACTCTGCATATAAACAGGGATACCTAGAACTTACCAAAAAAAAAATCCACAGGAGTTTCTGAATAATGGGAGTTTGCCCATGGGCTTTTTGTTGCATAACAAATTGCTGTTAAGATAATTCTATTAAAACTTAATATATAACAGTATTTAATATATTAATTAAATAATAGAAGTTAAAATATTTTTAGAAGATTATGTAAATTTGCCTTTTGTCTACTCACTCTGTTTTTGGAACTTCTTTTCTAAGCCAGTAGAAATCAGATTGGGCTGCGTATTTGCGAGTTTGCAACACATTGCCAAAATAATCACTTTCTGTAAACTTCAGCTGTATTGAGAAAGCACAGACATTTTTAAAGCATGTCCAAAGAAACAAAAGCTGACATAAAACAAGCAGAACTTTTATTTTACATGAGATAATCACCTAATTTTTTAGCGATTATCAAAGCAAGTAAAATTTTCACACTTGGTAGGAGGAATAAATATTTTATGAGCTTAGTTAAAAAAAAAAAAGTGGCTGAACAGATCTGTACAAGGGTCTGGAACACTGGGAAAGCTTTTCACTGTGCAGGGTGCTGCTGAAGGAATCATAAAGCATCCAACAATGGATTGCAGACTCCACATTTCTATGGCTATTACTAAGAGAACCTCTTTTCCAGGAGGAAGTAGGCTTACTTTTATTTTTAAAAGTACGTTTTAAAGCCACTTGCAACAATGTAACAACGTCCCTGTTTTACATTTTATAACAAATACTTCATATTTTGTGCCTTCTGAGAGTTCTGTCACATTAAATATTTATAGCCATAGGGTTCCATGCTTCCATAAGTTTCCAAATCTAATAGCATTCACACACACGAAACTAAACAGGCAAAGAAAAGGGAAGTTAATAGGTTATAAATCCCTGTCATCAGTTTAAAACAACTCTAGGATTTGTGAGAAAGTTGTAAACTCTTCAGATGTAAACTATGGTTTTGCAAGCATGATTAACAAGTATTTTTCACCAGACATTGCCACTTATCTGAGCAAATAATTCCATACACTGAGTGACAGAGTTGGTCACATACTCCATCTCATTACACTGTTTTCACTGCACCATCTCACCCTACAGTTTCCCTGGACAAGGACTAGGCTGGTAGAGTTGGTTCTCTCAATAAATGATGCCTCTATTTAGTGTTTGTTCATGTGGTCTGGCAAAAATTACGATTGCTCTTGTATTTTACTGGTTCCAGATTGAACCTGTGTTGCTAGTTTGCCTGTGACTTTCAGTAATACAATTTGTCAAACGCATGCCACAGCTGGAAAATAGTAAAATATATTATTATTATTATTAATCATTGCCTTCCTGCCTGAGTTGGGCTGAACAGGTGCTGGGGCAGGAGGGAGCCCCCCCGCAGTATCCTTGTCCAGCAGGCAGCACAATAGGCCTATACATTGGTTAGGACCTCTTGGCATGTTTATAAGCATCAATTGTAAATTAAATTCATAGCCTGGAGAGATGAGGAGAACTTATATAGGGGATCTTAAATTGTGATATTCTGAAGTAAAATGCATTAGTCTTGAAAATCATTATTTTGAGAAGAAATGCCTTTGGTTGGTTCCATTTTTATAACTAAATGCAAAATTATTACAGTGTGTGCTTAACCTTTAAAATGCTTAATAGCAGGAAGGTTCTTTGCAGGCAGATTTTACTCCCAGCAAGTCTCATGATCTCACTTACATATAACAGCATTTACTATTTAGACACAATTTAGAGCTAGCACACTTCGAAACTAAAATAAAAATAACCAGGCAAGCACGAGTCCAAGTCCCTGCCAAACAAAAGACTAGCTTTGACTTTAGATAGCAGCAAAACAGAGCAAAGAATGGCTGCAATAAATGAATAAAGACTGCAAGCCTGACACTTACTGTTTTGATGTCTTCATTAATATACGTGTCATTCATTATAAACTGAGGGTAACCAACTTTCGAGATAACTGCTTTTGCCTTTGAAAAAGAAAAAGAAAAAAAAGTTTTGACAGATAAAAACACTTCTCAGCACACAGCTTTATCTCTTTCTTGCTCAGTTTCAACTTTGTATTATTATGCTTCCCTAGAGCCATCCTAATTTAATTTCAAAACCACTTGCCTACAAGGTAAACTTGGTGCCACAGATGAGCTCGGCATCACAACGCAGAGGGTCCAGATTCCACTGTCAGATTATCACAGTGGGTCTGCCACTGCCTGCAGAGCTTTTGCGTACTTACAGCAACGTGCCCGAGTGCAAAGTCTTAACAGCTGATTTTCCCTACAGGGTTTTGAGTTAATCAGATGGTCAAATGCCTGTTTGTATGATGTTTTCCAAAGGACAACAGGAAATGGCATGTTTTGCTATGGCACAGGAGCTGGTGCACATCCAACTGCTAAAATAGATTTGATGCACAGATGTGAATCTACCTGGGACTCAGCAAGTGCAGACTGCTGTTTCCACTGAGGGCCACTTCTACTTGTACCTGAGGATGGGTCCTTTTCTGAAGGACACTGTACTTTCTGAAAACCACAGGACTGATCTGTGTTTAGTTCTCCTTTACTTTGTAGGAGTTTCCCTCCTTTACTTTGCAGTCTTTTCCCTTTCCCTAATGTCAGTACAGGTGTTAAAATAAAACACTTCACTTTTCTTTAATCCTCTTTCAGCTGTGACTTGGTCCCAGCATTTATGCACAACCTGCGTAAAAAGTCCAGTGTGAACTAGCTGTAGATGAGTATTCCCACTTGGTAAATCATGGTGTGAGTGCATAAACAGCCTTGGTAATGTCCTCACAAAAACACCAGTAGGCCACTCAGACACCCAGAATATCTGTGGAAACAGGTTTCCAGAAGAAAAGCAGAAGTACACAAAAAGATAAGATGATGTACCAAGAAGTGAAATGTGAGAAGTTCACAGGATAAATTACAGCTATGATGGACTAGGATAGCACAAAACTTTCATTTTTTGCGTTTTCAGGATACTGAATAAGTTTTTGAAATTCCCTCCACTCCTCAAAAAATGCTCCTCCGTGATCTTCAAATTCCAATGTCAAAATTCAAACGAATATTGCAAGATATGAAAAGCAATAAATAATTGGCCTTTCAGCCAAGTACAACCCTACCAACCCTGCATTTGCTCTCTGTGAGCAGAACCTGGACCTCTCTAGGGTCCAACAGCTTTTATTTCCTTCTTGCTGCAGGGACTGACTGCTCAAGGGAAGATTCCCCTTCTCCCACTTCACAGTATCTCAACACAGCAGGGCCACCTATACAGCAAGATGTAAAACCAACTGCTCCACAACTCTAAAAGGAAAGGTGATGGAGGATTGCCTCAATTTAACCAAAGTCATTCTGTCTTCTCTTTTATTTTTCAAGAAGAAAGGCCTCTTTTCTTCTTCAAACTCCTTCAATTTCTCAATCTCACTTCCAACCCAAAGTCATAATGCTCCATTTGTGACATCACAATTAATTGTGGTCGAGATAATTAAGATGTCACAAACAGAAGGTAACAACTTCAGGTAGGAAATTAGCAGCAGGAGCAGACAATCTCTTAAGCAAGATCCCATTGTCATGCAAATTTCCCTAGTAATAAAAAAAGCAATGGAAGAAAAATGCTGAATGGAAAATATGAAATGAGCCAAATTAACTCTCAACAGAATGTTTCCTCACTTTGCCAGAAGGTTCAGCAGTCTTTCATGATATTTTAAATGCTGTGGTGGAGAGAGAGGATAAAAAGCCAGGAAGGGAGCACGATTCATCTGCAAGCTTGTATGTAATCAAGAGTGTCTAAATTTTTCCTGGTGGTGTTGTCAGGTCTAACTGACTGAACTTTGCAAGGAATCAGAAAATTCCCTTTACCATTTCCCGTGTTTCAGTGCTAGTTAAAACTAGCTTTGGAAAAGGAAAGAGCAAAACCCATCAGTTTTAATTTCTGCTAAGTCAGCTACTTGAACAAATCTGGTGAATCTCAAATATTCTGCATGAGTTCACAACTTGTTTTGTGACTTTCATATTTGATGACATGAGATTAAGATTTCTAAGCATGAGAATAAAATAGTCAGACACTGTGGAGATTTTTTTATAAAGGCTATATAAAACCCTAGTAAATAACAGTGTGTTTCTAGATTTTTGAAAGCAAACTCAAAAGGTAATGCTTCTTTTAGTACTTTGATGCTTTATCAATGTCTAAAGCTGTTTGTATTTTGTGAGATAGAGAGAGAGAGAGAGAGAGAGATAAGGGGGAAATGTTATATTTTTGCCTTTGTTATTTAAAAGGTATTGCCGCAATATGTGTGGTTTAGAGATCTGAGCAAATAAGACAGACAAAGCTGATGCTGACAGTGAAGTATGTTTGGCTCCTGGTTAGGGTAACTGTTTCCTACAGCCAAAGCAAAACTGAAGTTCTTGGAAATCCCTCTGACTGGGATCACGCCTAGAAGCTTTTCCAGGTGCAAACCTTTTCAGCTGAACCCAGCACACAGCCCAACTTATTTACACAACTTGCAAGTTAGAAAGTATCATATTGAGAGCAGGTTTCTAAATTTGCATGTGGGAAGGCTTGTTTCTGTGCCTATTTTTCTGTTCCCTTGTGTAATATTTAACAGCAGTTTGGAGATTCCTTATTTATACAGCACAAGGAAGTGAAAAACTCTTCTACAGCTTGCTTACTCTTTGATAATGATGGCATTATTTTCCCCTTGATAGGCTTAAGAGTATGTATAAGAGACCAGCCTTCCAGGAGGCAAGCACAGAGAGTCAAATGAAATGTGACAAATGTACAGGAACCAGCCATGTGGCAGTTGCACATGAATCCTCCATAAATCCACCATGCACAACTTTTTTATGGTTTAAAGGCTCATTTAACTCCTTTTTCTAATTTGCATATTAAACAGCCATGTGTACAGGAAGAAAAGAGGCCATGGGGTACTTCCCCCAGGCATCATTAAGCAGTCAGCCTGCATTGGGCTGTTGGGTAAATTAAGGAAACTCATCATTGCAGGGCTCTCTCCCACCACCACAAGCAAGAGGCTCTCACAGGGTGCTTTAGGGAAGTCATGATGACTCTTTTCTATCCCAGCAGCCAGAGAGAGCAGGCTCTGAGGCAGAGGAGCCAGAGTGGGACTGCTTCCACCGCTCCTTGTGCATGGAAGTTCCCCACTGACTTCAACACAGCCAGGATTTTACCATCAGTGTCTTCCTGTCACAGTGAGAGCATTGCAAGTCAGTTTACTACACAGACAAAATAATAAACGAGCTTTCACTCTCTGCTTAACAACCTGCCAACATGGGAATGCACACGTGTTTCAGGGCTCCGAAGCAGCCCAGTTTCCAGCCTATTCAGATTCTCACTTGACAGTCAAGCGTGTGAGCATTCTGAGAGCCTTTTTGCCTCTCAGAGTATGACTTGGATATTTTATACAACACTAAGCACTGACATATTTTACTTACTGTAAAGAGAAAACAAAACAAAACATATATCTCACTACAAAGTTTTATGAGTCTGACAGAGATCTTCTGTATATTAACTTGACTCAATAACTTTGTGAAGATCATTTTTAAGCTTCTAAACATATAAAAAATTAATACAATTACAGTTCACTGAAAAATTAGCATGAAATACATCGTGAAAGCTAAAATCATTCATGGCAAAGTAATGTTCCATTTAATTACAAAGATTAATTCAGCCTTTATATATGTGCCTGGTCTTTCCATTTTTCATTGAGAACAGATGATTCAAAAGCCATCTGGTAAAACTGCTGCATAAATATGACTGCATCTATCTAGGGTTTACATATGGAAAAAACTAGGAAAATAGAGTGATGGATCTTGGCAAAACACAGTAAAGTTCCATCACAAAGCTAAAGCCCAGTCCTACAGATGTCAGTAGGAAGTCACTACTGACTTGAGTGAGAGATGGATTCAGCTCACCCTAACGATGCACAGCATCTCCTTTGTGGGAAAATGAAATATCAGGGATTTTCACATTGTCAGCTACAATGGAAAGTGAAGTGGCAACTCAAACATGAACACTTGGCCTGAAATGACAATTTTTAACACTACTTGATCTGCAGTGAACAGTCTAATCCATACTCAAGAATACAGGTTATCATTATTTATTTTTAAAACTTGGCTTAACTGTCCTCTTTTTGTTGCATGTCACAATAATAGAAGCTGTGTTGACTTTTCAAGAGCTGATGTTTCATTTAATAATAATTCGTATACCACCACTTCACACTGCACCATAACTATCCCCTCTGTATTACAGTAATTGTTTTGAATGCTTTAAAATAATTGCTAAAATAATGAAGACAGAAAATACAGCTATCATTCCATCTTTGTAATAGCTTGAGGCCAAGGTTAAAGAAAAAGCAAAATAAATAATCAAGTGACTTATGCGAATAATGACACCCATGTACACAGAAAATTGCTTTCAGTTAAATACACATTATGGTTTCAAAAGTAGCTGAGTCCATTTAAAAAATTTGTGCTGCCAAATGAAAATAAAAATGTCCTAGTCCTTGTTCTTCATCTCTGCTCCTGTGAGCTCTGTCCATAGTTCTTCTCATGCTGCCTTAGCTCCTCAACAGATCTTCTTGTTGGACCACTTAACACATCAATAACACAGCAGCAATTTAACCAAGCTTTTCCCCAGCTAATCTTCTGCCAGATCACTGAGCTGAATCACTCACTCACTACATGGAGAGACCCAACAAGTTCTGGAACGTTTAAAAGACATGTTCTGGGGACACATGATGCGACAAAGTGGAGAAGGGTTACGTGGTACAGTAGTTACCTCCTCCTCTGAATGATCTTTTGAAACCAAAACCTGACTCAGAGAAAACTTACTAACGAGACAATACTATTTAGTACACTTAAAAATACTATGCCATACCTTATAATCCTAGGAAACAAAGAGGAAAAGGGACACAGCAATTCCTAGCAATTCAAGTTCATTGAGATTATATGTTCACTCTTAGTATCTACTATTCAACAAGATAATATTATTATTATTACTCACAATAAAGTTTAAAGCATCTGAAAGTTTAGTAGGACTACTATGCACAAAAGAGTCAGAAAAAGCAACAGTGTACATAAGTGCCACTTTTTCCTGTCTTAAATTCCTTCTGGCTCTCTGGAATACAAAGATTCAGTCATTGGTTCAAGCACTGTGATAAAAATTTCACTGGAATTAACTTTTCACTTTAAACTAATCCCACATGAATTTTTTTTTTAATCAATAGAACTGGACTGAGTCAGAGAAAGTGTGAAATTAGTGTCCTTATTTCACTTTTACTTATATAAACATACTAATTAACTGTGATATTTTCATAAGCACAGCTCCTCAGTTCAATGCAGTGCTACAATTAATAAACCTATTCATATTTTCTCCTTCCACCAGAAACTCATTCTGCTGCCAGTTTTGTTTTCATTTTGCTAAGAAAAAAAAATTCTTTGTTTTATTTTAATTTCATTTTCCATTTGCAACCTCTGTATGACAACTAGCATGATTTCATTATGTTATACACACAATATTATATATGAGAGACATATATTCTGTCTTTCACAAGCAGAATGTCAGATCTGCAATACCTTTCTTTGTGGCACACAGTAAATATTTTCATCTTTGAAAATATAAGTGCACTTATACTGCAAACCAGCACGACCAAGCTCCTGGCACAGGATGTGCTTAACTGTTAACTATTCCTGTCCAAAGCACCTGGGTGAGTTTTAAGGGTTTTTGGATTCTCAGTGGAGCTGGAATGATGCCCATGGGCCAGAAGAAAGGATGATGCCCAGATATGCAAAATGACTCAGCTATGGCACCCCACCAGCAGTGGCAGGTCAGGTCCAGTGTGGGGGTTTCTGCACTGGATTCCCCTCTGCACACCTGTGGATTATTTGGGGCTTGACTGCACCAGGATGTGTGGAGAGCTGGGAGCTGCTCCAGCTGCACTTCAGACAAGCCAGAAAATAATGTGTTGTGGTCTGAAGACACAGACTATCATTAATATCATGATATAGATATAGATACATGCCCCATGGTATGTGCTGCTAAGCTGCCTTTGATTCAGGACTCATGCCAAGCTAGGCTTGGACTCTTACTTATCACTGCAAAAAACCATACTCCTCCTGTCTTTATTTTCAGGCAATACTTCATATTTTCCAATACTCTGAAAATAGAACAACCCAACGCACTCTCCCTACTCAAAATTCTCTTTGTGTTTTGAAATTACCTTAGATATCTTTACCAACGAAATTTTGCACCAGTATCATAGGATTTGCAATAGGAAAAAAAATATCAACACCCCCCCCAAAAAAAAACGAAAACAAAAAACAAACAAACAAACAAACAAACAAAAAACCCCCCACACCTTTGGCTGGTCTTTGTCTCATGAGTTGATCCATACTCCCATGTTCATGCTACCTCTTGCTAGAAACACACCCACCTTGATCCAAAAATCTTTTGTGCTGTTTTGTTTTGGCTCTGGGCAAGCAGCAGTTTTAAGAAAACCCACTCTGCTAGCAAAATAAAAGTCCCCAGGGACCCAAAAACCTCTGTGTGCTGAGATCTCTAGCACTGGACAAAGAGAGGGGCAGGCTCAGAGATCAGGAAAGGGTGAGGAAGGCTCTCTGCCCATCATAACTGTGTGGGATATGATTTACCAGACTGTTTCTTTTTCAGTTTTATGCAAAACTCTGAATAACTTCTTCCAGAAAGGGACAACTTCTGACCTTAGACTCTGCTTGCATCAGTTTATATTCATATAACATTTTCAAGGTTAAGCAAAGGTTGCTGAGCACTTTTTTTAAAATAAAGAATGGCATGTGAAAAATTCCCTTTTCATTTCTCATTTCACAAGTGAGCTTCAGCCACAGTCTTGATGCAACTGAAACCAGACATGGCAGAGACTCCTTTTAACACTACTCAAAATGAAATAGTGACTGAGAACTTAAACACAAGTATTACTCATGACTTGCATGTTTTATCTCTGAGGAGGAATTCCTTTTGCTTGAACAGGGATCCTGACCAGCACTAGTAAACATGTCACTAGTTGTCCATGCCTTGTAATATATGGGGGGAAAGCAGATGCATACATAATCAAAAACATAGGCTGCAGAATATAGAAAAAATATATTCAGAAAATACTCTATTCTTTACTCAAGATCAAATTCCTCCCTATTCCAAACCTTTACATACTTTTATTTTTAAATAAATTATATCTAGGTATTTTCACATTGATGAAGCTCATTCCATATGCAGAAAACTGAGCACAAGACACTTCACAGCTCCCTCCCAAATGGGGGCAGCTGAGGAAGCCTTTATTCTTAGTCACAGCATCCTGGCCTCTAAAAGGCCACTAAAGGAGCAAATTCCTGAGTCTGATGAGCTCCTTGTGGTAAAGCTCCTTTACAAGTAAACTCCAGCAATACCAGTACCTGAAGCCATTTAAAATCTCACAACTTTGCTTCAGACCCCAGTGACTGGTACAGTACCTGAGCAAACTGAAGTGCTGCTGGTTCACACTCCTGGTTGTGGACAGCTCAGTGCCAAGACTGAGGGCCCATGGTGGGTCCCAGCCCATGGCCCTGCCCTGCTGAGCTCCTTACTCACCCCCAGCCAGCAGGCAGCTCTCCTCTCAGTGGGTATTTACAGCACCTGGAGATCCCCACAGCCAGGAAATGCACTTTCATTGCAAAGAAGGAGGAAATGCCAAGCAGATACCTGAGCATGCCCTTGTAGACTCCACACAGAGAATGGCTCTGCTGTACCTCCATATCTGCCACTGCTGAGCTGGGGGACTACAATGTCTTTGTAGCTGTACCTCTACAGGAGACAGGTTTACTTATTAAAACAACAAAGACAGGGAAAGTTAAAGCTGAAACTGTTCAAGACTTCCAGGGGTGGTGGAGGATCTCTTGCTCTTTGGAAGAATTACTCTATCATTTAGCATAACAATGCTTTCATATTCCATTTCTGCCATAAAACCTTCAGGTTCACCCTGGTCCCTGAGCATCTGCAGGTGTCTGTCCATCTGTCTCCTTCCTATTTCAAGCATGAGATTTGTCACAAGTGTTTTGATGTCACACACCCATTCTGGCCTTATGTAGTCGTGGCAGAGTCTGAAAAATGACAGCTGTGAGATCAGGGTTAAACACAATTTCCTCTCCCTTCACCTGTTTTCCACTATCTGTTTGCACGGTGCTCAGGTTATTAATGGAACTGACATCCCTGCACAACTGAGTGAGCAGTAGCAGCAGCCAGATAACAAGGGAGAAGCTGACAGCAGCAATCTAACCCCAGAGATAAGAGATAAGCAAACATGCCATGGCTATTAGTTTCAATTCTGGCCAATGGAGAAGATCATCTCCTGTGGTTACTGATCAGGAAAGCCCAGTTTTCCTGTGAAGGTTAAATTAAATTCAGGATGTGATTGATTATTCTTAGAGTTCAAAAATTAAAGTTTGTGATGAGAAATAAATATTTGATGTAAAACGAATAAGAAAGAAAAGAGGATGTTAATCTGATAGAAAGTGAAAACCTATTTTTATTCAGAAAAAAGCATGGAACACTTCTACTCTAGAAGGAAAGTGCCATTCTCTGTTTCTCCCAGGTGAAAAAATGTTACTCTAGAAACTGACACTTTCCAAACAGCTATCTCAGGAATGGTGCAGGAGTGGCAGCCTCAAAATCCTGACCAAATTCCAAACTAGGTAAGTAGTGCAAATTGTTCAAATCTCTTACATCATTTCTGAGCAACACCTACTTTCCTTCCAGACTCCTATTGAGTTGTCCCCTTATTTTCATATGTCCATGCACATGGTAGAAGAAGGATTGGGCTGTTCAGCCTCAAAAACTAATGACTGACAAGGAACCTCATCAATAAATATCTGAAGGGAGAGTGTCAGAGGATGGAGCCTTTTAGAAGCTCTTCTTGATGATGTTGAGCAACAGGACAAGAGGTACAAACTGATCCACAGGAAGTTCCACCTGAACATGAAGAAGAACTTCTTTACTGTGGAAGTGATCAAACACTGGAACAGATTTCCCGGAGAGGATGGCAAGTCTCCCTCACTGAAGATGTTCAAGAACCATCTGGGCACAATCCTGTGCCATATGACCCTCCTTGAGCAGGGAGATTGGACCAGATGACCCCATTGTGGTCCCTTCCAACCTGAGCCATTCTGTGATTCTGTGAAAGATTAGTTAAACCAAGAGGATAAACCCCTAGTGATTTATTTAATGCACAAGGGAATTACAGACATGTTGGAAAAAGTTTAAATGTGACTCTGCCTTTTCCAAAATTCAACACATTTCAACCTTACGAGGAGATTTGTTCATTGCAACTACTACAATACAACCAGGCCCTAGAATTCTTTGATCCAGAGACCACCCTAATTTCAGAATGCTGACTTCCACAAAGGAGTAGCGTGGCTAAGGTTTAATAGGTACTCAACAAAAGTACACTTTCCAATTTAGAAATGGCAACGTTGTTTCAAGAATATCTGCATCAAACTTCCCAGTAAAACCAGTAAAATAGGAAGTCAGCAGTCACCCCTATAGGCTTTTGAACAGGAATGAAGTGTCTAACTGCAATTAGAGCCTTTGGAAATTCCTCCTGCTTTTCTTAGCTCTTCTGAAATATGTCTAGCAGTTTCTATGGATGCTCTGAAGCAGTCATACACTTTGTGAAGTTCTCTGACATCCTTGAAGCAAATATATAAAATGATCTTAAAGGAATGTGTAAAAAGTATCTTGTAAGCTTTAGTTTTGAAACTCCATTCCTCTCTTTTACCAAGTGTTGTTCTATCAACTTTTTGCTGGCTTTCATTCTAGAAATGCCCATTGAAATCAGAGGCACTGAGTCTCAGGGCTCTTTCCTCTGTCATATTTTTCCACTAGTTTTCATAGGATGGGTCCACAGACTCAAAAGACATTTTTAATTTTTGCAGAGTACTCAGTGAACACTTTCAGGACTGGATGATTTGTCATCTCTGTGCAACACTAGCCTGGCATTAAGCAAGATTAATTTCTGCTCCTGAAGCTGTGGTGCCTGGGTCTTTTTGCCTGGGTTTGCCTCAGATCTCAATGAAATGCTATTTTTCAGAACTGTATCTAGTGCATGCCTTGGACAGGCTATGTGAAGAAAAGCAGGAGGCTCCATTCTCCTAGTATGTATTGCTGTGCCAAGAATTTACAGAAGCAAGAGTGAGCACAAAAAGAGAACAGGCAATGATGATTCTCTGGTTTCTGCACTGCCACAACATAGGAGAAGGTGACATGTTTCAGACAAACAAAAAGACATTCTTTTTACCCACAGAGCACAGTGAGGCAGTGGGACTCATTTCTTTGGGAAGTTGTGGATGATGAAAATTGTTGTGAGTTCAAGAAGTCATTATGCAAACCCGCAGCAGGAAAATATTAACAAATACAAAGACACCACTTCTGGCTCAGGAAGCAAGTGAGCTGCAGTTTGTCAGAGGCCAGGAAAGGACAGTGGGAATGTGTCCCTTTATGCTTGCCCTGTCCTTACATTCATCTCTAAACATCTGCTACTGTTTGGCCACTGTCCGAAGCAGATGCTGGACTCTGCTCTGAGTCATATAACTGTCATGGTCATAGTGAAATCACCCAAATGTGAAGAGAGAGAGACCACAGAGAACTGAGAAAGGGGATTTGGGCTCAGATAATTGACTACAAGGCTGGATAGGGCCACCAAATTCTGGCTGGGAAACAAATGGCTTCAGTGGGATAACCCACAGACACCTACCTCCTTTAAAGTACCTACACTTTGTAAAATCAGGGCTTGTACAGATGGCTCTTGATTTCCTAAGGGCTATTGGCCCAAATTACACTGTGTTGTCTAGGGAGATTTGCTGTAGTTCTCTGAAGCAGCAGAACAAGCCCTGTAGGCTAAACAAAAGTACCAAACACTGCCCGAGAGAGCCACCTATAGCTAGGCACGGTCCTGATATTTTCCTGTGCTCCTCTTGACTCAGTCTGCAGACTCAGAGATGTGGAGAAAACAAATGTTGCATATACAACTTCCTTAGAAATAAAGCAAAGCAGCAGACAAGTTCAGGAGCCAAATGGTTGCACAGTGACCTTGGGATTTGTGCTCCATGACTTAAGGAGGTTAATAATGTTACAGAAAAATCTTACTAGAGGATAAACAAGCTCTTTTTTTTTTGGCTTATCATCCATGCTTTAAAAATAGTACTGCAAAGCAAAAAAACTAACTTCCAAATAGGAAGTTATTCCTGTGCCATAGCCTAACAGAATATTTTACAAAAGAATAGCAGAACTTACAAAAAAGTCTTCTTTCAAGCTCCAGTTAAACCCAAGAACAAAGGGCATTTTAGGAAGGAAAAATAGTGATTAATAAAATAATGGCTCCTGCCCAGGAGTGGGAATAATTTAACATGTCAGTGATGATCTTCCATTGAATTATCCTTTGAAGAGCAGAAGCAATAAATTACCATTTCAAAGAAGTGAGCCCTCATCACACAAGTTACATCAATGGATTTTCAGTTGTGGGTTCCCCTTTTCCCGTGAGGTCCACCATGCCAAGACACAGCTGTCAATACCATTTAGCCACCACAGCTGCCTGCATTCTGCACCTTCATGTGAGGGAAACAAAAGGGTCTCCCTTCTTCGCCCCCACCCCTGCACTCCTGCTCGGAGGCTGTGACAGGGCCATGGGTAACTCACAGAACATGCATGAAGAGTGTTGGCAGACACACCCTTGGAGCTGCACCCAACTGAATAATTTCTCTGTTCTGCAAAGAGGGCAAAATGTAACGACCCTTACAAAAGAGGGACTAAAAAGGCAAGAACAGAAACCTGTTTGGGGTGTTCGTTTATCAAAGCATTCTATTGAAAATTCGGGGGGTTAACAAACATACTTGAAGCAAATTTGAGATGACAGTCAAACACGGTACAATAAAGAAGGGCTTGAATAGATCAGAGGAGTAAGGGCAGGAGAGAAAACAGCATCACAGCACCGAGCCGAGCGCTTCTCTCGGACTCAGAGCTCCTTTGGAAGCAGCGTGAGCTCCATCCAGAGAGCCAGGTGAGAACTGCACGTGAAGGCAGAGTCACCTAACCCTGTTAGGAACCCTTTCTGTAAGATTGGCTTTTAGATCGTCTGGTTTAAATTCATCTTTCGATCACAGAAAGAAAGGAATGGAGGGAGGAGAGAGGTAAATTATTAGATGTTATCTCGTTATATTGTTTTGTTACAAAAGGAATGTCAAACCTTAACTCCAAATTATACAAAGGCTAAGGAGATTATTCTCAGATATCAAGGCTGCAAGACAATTTTTCCCTGTGTCACATGGAGTAGTAGATTTGATGTTTTTAACATCAAATTAGTAGTGTCCCCTCTGAGTAACATAAAACAACAGGACAGACACAGAGTCACAGATGAAGTGATTAGATAGATCTGACAAGCTGCCTAAAGCAAAATTCAAGAATAGTTTCTACCAGAGGGTCTTTTGTAAGTCCTTTGGAGGTCGATGGTTCCTTTGATTGCAAAGCATCAGGCTGACAGCAAGGTATACAAATTTGGCCTTAGCCAAGCACAAAAGAAAGGTGGGCATCAGTCAGAAAACAAGAAGCAGAAAACACACGAACCAGTGAGTATCTGAGTCACAGAGAGGATTTGCAATTAATTCTATTTCAAACCTGCCATGTCCTTTACATTACAATGTTGTCATCTAAAGGTACAATCACCACAAGGCTCTCTATTCTCATTGTCCAGACACCCAGATCCCACACTGACCTTCTTCTTTCAGGAAATGAGTAAAAATTTTGTTAACTACCCAAATATGCCTGGAATTAAAGAAAAACTAAAGGCAAATTAAATAGATCGCATGGAGCAGGCACAGTAAACAAAACCACCATCAGGTTTCTGCAGTTAATCTTTCAGTTAATTTTCTTTTCAGAGCATTTGAAGATTTCAAGAATGCAATGAGATTAAAAATACAGAGGATGAGCAAAATATCTGAATCAGTCATTTACACATAGGATACAGTTCTGCCATGGAACTTGGGGCAGAAGCTCCAATATGCACTACTACAAGGGACAGTGTGACAGTTACTGATAAAAGACCAAAACATCCTTTATCTAACTTATAGCTTCCTTTCTTTACTTAATTGATAGAATAGCATTAGAACATTTTGGTTGGAAGGAAGAACATCTTGTCCAACAGCCTGACAACCTCAGGGTGATCAAAAGTTAAAGCACGTTGTCGAGGGCATTGTCCAAATGCCTCTTAAACACAGGCTTGGGCCATTGACCACCTCTCCAGGAAGACTGTTCTGGTGTTTGACCACCCACTTGGTAAAGAAAAGCTTCCTAACGTCGAGTCCGTCCTCTCCTGATGAAGCAGCTTTGAACTGTTCCCAGACATGCTGTCACTGGACTCCAGAGAGATGAGATCAGCCCCTCCCTCTCCACTTCCCCACTTCAGGAAGATGTAGAGGTGCCCCCTCAGCCTCCTTTTCTCCAAACCAGACAGCCCCCAAGCCCCTAGCTGTTGCCCTGCACCCTCTCTCTCCCAATAAATAATTTGTACCTGGTGCTTCTCCATCCTGGGTGCAGAGTCCAGCATGTGGATGACATTTATGGACAAAGAAATGTAACTTTTACAGATCTCTACAATAAAGTAATACTGGGGCTTTTTTAACCAACCAATCTCTCTCATAAAATTCATGCATGTCTGCGCTGCTTTATTAAAGCTTAAGTATTGAAAAAGTAACAGCAGAAAGCGCTAGGCTCATGAGATTTAATTAGAACAGTGTAACAGATTTTGAAGGTTCTGTTGTATTATAAAACTTAGATTTCCCCTGTGAATTATCTGACCCTACACATAATGAATCTATTTCTTGAATTAAAAATATGCTCATCCAAGAGTTTCAGGACAAATAGAAGATCTATCATTAACAATAAATAATATTTAAAAAACATGCACACATTCCATGTCTGGAATCTACTAAAATGTCTCTCTAAGCTCTTTCCTTCCAGCGAAGTAGCTATTTCTGTGAATCTGAACTTAAACTTGTAGACGTAAGTTGTATCACATAATTATTACTGCAGTGTCTAAGGCATTACATAACACTCATGTTGTACAAGTTTGACCTGGTTCCTATGTCAGCAAACTATGAAAGAGTTTTTCAGTTCAGTGAGAATGATTTTAAACCATTGGCTATTCATTTGATAGTATGGCTTGCAGTATTATTTTTGTTGTGCTTATGAAATTTAGTTTGTCATGCATTGCTCAGGCCAGACTCACCCCACTAACTTCAGAACCTTCAGTGACATGTTTAAATTGGGAGCAAGGTGCCGTGTGCTTCCAAAATGTGTCAAAAATGGGAAACAGCCATTTCTATCTACCAGAGATCTAGCCTACCTTCTGATAAAAACCCTCCTAAAAATGGGAAAGGGAGAGCTTTTTTTAAGAGTTCATTTTTGGAGTTCAATGTTTGTATTGTTTCCCTGCTGAAAGGCAGGTAGCAAATTTTGAACAAAATCACTAAGCAGGTTGTTACATAGAAATACCTTTATTAAGGAAATCATTAGAAAATCTTCCTGCTCTTATTTTGTATCAATTTTAACCAATATCTAAATTACAGATCATTATATTTCTAATGGTATTTCTAGTAAAAAAAAAAAAAGCATAACAGCCAGTAAGAAGTAATAACTGCAGCCCATTTACCACTAGGTTAGCAGGAAATAAATGTCATTTTACTATTGTTCTCTTGCTATAGAGTTTATTGGTGCATTTATGCAGCTCTATTTCATTTGCACATATGTGAAGAGCACTGCTGTATAAAATATAAATGGACTGCATATGGAATTTAAATCTTTCCAATGATAAAATGGCTCAACAACCTTTTTATTAGAATTACTAAAAAACTTTGAAGGCCACGTTTGCTTTTAAATCAAAACACTGCTATTTTTATTCAAGCACAGAGAGCAGGAACAGTTCAGCTGCACTTGCCTGTCAGTTTATTCAAAGAGGATGCTTGCTACTTCACTGATATCCCATTGCCTCAACAAATAAGGACACAGACCTACACAACACCCTCCACTTCTCTTTTTATATGTCCCTTCCAGTTTCTGCTCTGGGGGCAGAGCTCTGCACCTGGACAATCATCCTTTCCACTCATCACATGCTGCAAATGTGGGAACAGAGTGAAAAGCAGGTTTCAAGTACATCCTCCTGCCATCACCTTTAACTCCTGCATTTTATTGTGCCTTTATCCAAAAGCAATCAAGACCAGCCACGCCATCCTTGATTATAACACTCCATAACTGGCATTATTCTGTTAGGAAATGGATGTTCAGCTGAGATCACCACTACACTCTAAAAAGACAGCTCTCAAGTTAGGCCTCCCACCACAACACTGGAAAAATGATGAAACCTGAATTATTCTCATATCTCCTTCTATTCTGGATCCTTCATCTTCACAGAAAATACCCTCAGCTGTCACAGGTGTTTTAGACACTGTTTTCTCTCTGTAGATTGGTGTGTCCCTGGGATCCCAGTCAAGGTGAAGACTTTGTCAAGAAAAGCCAAATCTGAAATAAGCTCACAGTCTACATCAGGCAGAGCCAGATAGGGAAAGGTGGACACAAGGGAAGAAGAACAAGGTAACAAAAATAACTTCTGCAGAGAAGCAGGGGATCAGATGACTTGGCATCCAGAAAAACAAATGTGTCCCTTCACAAACAAAATGCTCAGTAAGTAACTGGAACTGCAAGTACTGTCCATGACATACTGTTATCACTCAAGTCAATCTTTATCATAACAGTATTTTACTTATTCAACATTTATATTTATTACCTTCTCATGAGCTTTTCTTTTTGTTTCAGAGTCCATCCAGTCGTTTTCCTTTTCTAACATGTCAATAAAAGCCCAGCGAATTCCTTCAGTCAATTCCTCCATCTGCAAAATATTTAGTAAATCCCTCCCCAGTAAAATATATCATGGCTGAATCATTGTAAGGAAATGTTCGGTGTATGTAGGAGTGATAGACTTGGTTAGACCACAAATGATTGCAGATCAGATGGTATCTGCTGTCCTTTCTTGAAGGATAATTTCTGCTTTCTCCAGTACTAAGACACTTCTTCTGAAGGTAAGTTTTTTTCCACCTTTTTTCCCTTCTGGCATCACACACCCTGTTCGTCACTGATCACTTCATGTTGTTTTTGTGAGAATACCCATCTTGAAATCATAAAAAACACCGAGAGATTTTCAGTCCTTTGGGGAGATTTCTGGCCCTTAGGTTCTAGATTGCTGGCCCGTGCAGGAGAAGCCAGCTGAAAGGCATTTGCACAAATAAACCTTTTCCACAGGATGCCTGTGGCCTGGTTTGGTTTATGCGAGACTGAGACATGCCTCGTTAATACTGGCTAAGAACTGAATTTGGGCTGACAGCATCAAATACAAAGCAATAGCCAAATATTTAGCTTGCATTTGTGAAGCATTGCTTCCCTTTACTTACAGGGAGGCCCCGGCTCACACCACTGAGCAGCCTTAACTACGTCTGTGGTCCTGGACCACCAGTGACAGCTTGGATCTGTGCAAAACTGGGAAAGCCCACAACCACTTCATCTGAGTTGCTTTTTTAGACACCTCTGCAAAGCCAAGATCACATCTCAAGCAAGTAAAAAATAACAATAATAGGACTGTTCAGTGAGTATGCACAGTAAGAAAACCCTAAAATGACAGAAAACAAGAAATATAACAGCCAAGATATGCATTATATGAGTCTAAAGAGCCCTCATTCCTATGGATCTGTCTGGCAGCCCAAAAATGTGTATGCAACCTGCTGCCTCTGTTTACATCAGCAGATGAACCCCATGACAGATAGCCACGGGGAATGCTGTGAGAGTGAGGCAATGAGAAGGATCCAGCCATTGCCTGAGTCCTTTAGCACAAACCAGAGTTGAGACAGCACAAGACATGACAGATACCCATTAGATGAAGACTTACTGGAACTTTGTGTTATCAGTTATGTTACATTTAAAAATAATGAAAATGTCAAGTAGCAGAGATTTGTATAATCTTAATTCTACAAATCTAGTAGATCTGAAATGTCATTAAAAGCAGGGACTAAACTCTCAAAAGTAACATTACTTTTAGCTAAATTGCCATTAATGTATCAGATTAATATTTTAATCTGGAACTGTCCATTATTTGTGGTGCAGTCAGAAAAAAATGTAGCAAAGTTCCTTGGATTATGCATTTTTTCCTACCCTTTTCAAAAAACATTTTCTTATTTTTAGAGGCAATATGGGTCAACTGGAGCAGGTCTAGCATTAAATATGACTAAAGAGTGAACATTCACAGTAAACTGCATCCCAGGAACTAGGGTAACTTAAAGATATTGATGACAGAGCACTGACTCAATTAACTTTCTTCACTAATGAGGTGAACTCCCTGTATTTGGAGGTTACGAGTTCAAACTCAAGCTCTGCAGCTGGGCCCTGGTGTATACTTTAGGCTTTATGCAGCAGCTGTAGCTGCAGGGGGCAGGGGCAGAAACCTATTCCTGCTATCAAAGTTATTACTGAAACTGCTCAGGCGTATCTGTAAAAAACACTGCAGGCACTCTGAGTTAGAAGCAGTGCTATATTTAGACACAAATAATGTCTTTCTTGATTTAAAAAAAAAAAAAAAAGAGAAGTATCTAAGGTATGAAACATCAATCACAAAACATGGGGGGAAAGAATCCATATTATCTGTAACTCGGGATTTGCTTATCATAGACAGATATATGCTGTAAGCTAGAAAAGAAAAAAAAAAAAGGGGGGGGGAAACCCTGTACAAATAAGAGTACTTCACTCACATGCTTTCTTACTGCTTAAGAAAGAGAAATAGAACTGAAAGCCAGTGAAATGAAAATGATAACACCAGAAATTATTAACTTGAAAAGCACACTTCTAAATGAAATCCAACGAATTTCACCTGTATGCAACTTTATCTTCATGGGTTGTTCATTTTAGGATTGAATATTGTAACCTACACTATGAATTTTATATGCATTTCTCACCATGGGTGCTACTGTGAATTCAGACTTGATAATTTTCCAAAGCTTTGGTCTAAAAGGAATGTGCACACTAAGAAATATTCCAATTAACTCACATTTCAAGAGAAACCAGTCTCTGCTTTATCTGCTTCTCATAATTTTCCCTCACATATGCAAATATGAAAAAGTGTCCATCCCTTCCAGAAAGTGTACATTTCTTATACTCCTACTCTTCCCACTTATCCATGCAGGATAACACACTGCATATGCCTGGCATATTTTTGCCACAAAATGGCCAAACAGCACACTACAAACTGGATCAAGAAAAAGTGGATTGAAAAGCTGGATCTCAGAGAGGAAACTCCATATGAAGGCAAATATGAAAAGAAATGCAGAATCTGAGAGGGAAACAGATGACAAAGATGTGCGCTAGTCAAATAAGTGTGTGATTTCTAAAACGTTTTTTGTGATTTTTGATTTCCTTCCCTGAGAAAGTAGTCCAAGTAGATAAAGTCAAACAGGCACACTCAGGCTACTGAGCCAGGGCAGTGCAGGGCTCTCACAGAGCTGTTGCTCCCTGCACAGGATGCCATCTCATGCCATTTCCTAAATGGTTGTGCCTCTCTTGCATGGAAAGCTAAGTTCAATGACTAAAGGAGTCAATTTAAAACTGATTACTGCTGGAAAATCAATGGCTGTAAAAGCAGATATTGGAAAACCTTATAAGAAAAACATGAAGTGAAAATAAGTAATACATTATTGTGAAGGGTAATTAATTATTTGAATATGTTATTGAGAGGAGTGACAACATAGCTATTGTTGAAATATTAGAATGAGGATGAACATCTCTCTAGACTCAAACATATGGAAGAATATTTCCTTCCACTGTTCAGCAGAAAAGATTTGAATTAAAAATATAAACTCTCACTATGTGGCTCTCACCTTCCCTTAATTTGGGCCAGACATCAGTCACATGTTTCTTGCACAGAATACAGCTGTAGCAGTCACAGCTTTCAAAGGGTAGCCCTAAAGCAGAGAAATCTCAACCAGTTTTTTTGATTAGTCAGTAAAAACTTTACTATTCTAAATTATATTAGCTATACTAAACCATTTCTCATCAATACCCTTCACTCTGTTCCTGCACAGCCTGGCCTTCATTATTTATATAAATTAACAGCATTCAACCTGTTTTTGAACTGGCTGCTTATTTGTCTGAAGGACTGCAGATGGAAAGAAGGGGCAGTGCCCAGATGTGCAGAAAGGTAACAGTTCTTCAAATTCATTCCATTTTCTCCTTGTGTTTTGGGTTTTTTAAATTCAATTAAAATATTTTTAAGCATCTTATCTCTTTTTAAACTTTGTTCTAACATCACCAATTTGTGAGGATGAAACCACTACAAGAAAAGTTCCAGACAGAGACTGCAGAGGACTTACCATCTCTTTCTTGTCTTCTTGAAAATGGGCTTTCACAAACATCTTACCCACAACGTAGGGAAGGGCATTTTCTACAAGGTCCACGCATTTATCCCACTGAGGCAGCAAAGTTGTAGTCCCATGGATCACCTGTTGACAGGGGCATACTGTTTAAGAACCCACATGTGGTATAGGCCAAAGCACATTTGTCAAAAAGCCACCAAAATGAAACAATAATACTCTACAGTTATTTCTGTTTTCATCCAATGCAATGACAAATATTTTGAACACCACAAAAATCTGCAAGATTTTAAACTTAAGAACAGGACAATGGTAGCAGTGACTTAGAGAGACTAGGCTTAGGGAATTAGTGCTAACTTTGGACTAATATTGGTATTGTTTCTGTGTTGAGTAGAGAGACAATTTCCTCGAGGAAAACCCTACTGTGAGGTATCTCCTGAAAACATTTGCCTCTCCTCTGACAGGGTGAGAAGCCTAGGGAGATTGTCCTCATGAAAATTGGGTTAGTCCTTATGAAACACCTTCTGCAAAGCCCTCCATTGCCATGAACTAATGACATCTAACACAGATGGGTACATGCCCACACCTTTTTGTCATTTACCCGTCCAATTACTTTTACGGCAGTTTGTGTAAAATAGTTGCTTTCAGTTCCTTTCCCAAATGAAGCATTTTCAGGAGAAAAGAGGTTTGAATCATCAAGAACACTGAATATGTTTGTCTCCCCCCCAAAAAAAATAAAAAAATCACTCTATGTTGCAGTAGAAAGATGTTGGTAGGACAACTTGCATATTTTACTAAAGGAATGGTATTAAATACATACATTCAGACTGTGATGATGTCACCATAAATGAGCTTCAAAAGAAACAGTCAAGAATGGTCAACACAACAAGGAACGAGGCAAAACAGAACTCAAGAGCACCTGCTGCCTTGGTTTCTATTTCTCACAGGAAGAATGTTATTAATGTGGGTGCTTACCTAGCTAATATTACACTGCTCATCAAGATCTAGTTAGTGTAAATAAATCCTGCACACAACAAGATAGGAGATGGGTCCATGCAAGCAATAAGCAGTGCTGATTTTAAAAAAAAATTGTTATTTTCAAGGTTCAAAGTGTTCCCTTTCCACTTAGGGAACTTTTTAAGCTTTTCCAGAGAACAAACCCAATCCCAGTCCATCAGTTAACACCTGACAGCTGTGTAAATGCAGAATATAGTCAGCATTAGACCAGAGCAGGTGGGATAGGGATTTTGGTCTCTCACAGATTATAAAAGCCTCTTAAGCACCAATTTTGCAGTTTCTGAGCCCTTTCTTTTGCCCATTATTCTCCTCCTTTGAGCAAAAGATTAAATGTCTAGCAAAACTGAAGGGTTTGGATTTGTCTTTTTCCAATAGGAAAAGATTTCACTGGAAAATTCCAAAGCAGCTTAACCCTCAGCTATTGAAGGTGAGATATTTTGGTAGTTCAGAGATTGATTTTCCCTATCATATTGTCTGTAATTAAGCATAATCAATGACTCACACTTAAATACACCAGTGAATTGCATTTCCAAATGCTTTTTATTAATTCTGTATATGGAGTAATAGATTTTCAATGCCAAAGAGTACACTGCTTCTAAAAGAAAACCCTATTAGTCAAACTAATACATAATAAGGTGATATTTTTTCCAAACAGAGCCAAATTTGACAATCAACTCCTTTTCCAAATTCTTAAACCTTTATACACAACACAACAAAACACTCAAAGAAAGGTAGGAACAAAAGAGAAGAAAATTTCTCTCTGGGGTGAGAGTAAACCCACAATGGAGATTTTCCTGATGCAGGGGGAAGAAGGGGAGTTATGGCATTAGTCATCAGAGTTTGAAATTCCTTCCAAAAGCTGTGAGTATGCATCAGCCATAGAAATAGTCAGAAGACAGAGCTGGCTTTTAGACTGTGACATATTATTATTACAACATAATAATTATCATTATTTTGAGGGAGGCTTGACTGTAAGGAGGACATAAAGGCAGCACAGGCTGTGAGACCAATAAAAATAGAGCTGAGAAGAACAGATTATATCTCACAGCTGGTTTACTGATATTTATGTTACAACAGCCAACAGGAACTCCCTCAAATGGTCCTCCTAATATTAATGTACCACTCTAAAACACAGTACTTCAGGTAGTAACAGTGGCTATAAATAGCAGGTTTCAAGCCCTCCCAGTCAATTCAGAGCTTCACGACACAATTAACCAACTTCTTCCCCAGGTGCCACTGCACATTTACAAGGTCTCAAAGTGCCACTGCAGAGGAGCTGCTGATAGTTGCTGATGTGGTATTCAAAGTACTTTTCTCTAGAGTCAGCAGGTTTGTCCTATTTCTAAACCTGAAGTTCTTTTAAAGTCTCATCATGTATTTTTCCTTCTCCTTGCAAAGATTTTAAGGCCCCGGTGCCAAGATTTCTACACTCAAGGTATAAAAGCCACCAACAGAAAATGAGAACCTGGTGAAAAAAAATAGCCTGCTTGTGATGGTGGAGGCTGACTGAATTAATGAAACAATGAATGTATAAAATACATCCTTTCCTTTAAGGGTCACTGATTTATCTCATGGTCATATCTTTTTAGTAGTAATTCAAAGTTTTATTCACTTACCTGGCAAGGGGGTTGGTGGGCCCTTTTTATGATCCTTAAGTGCCTCTAGTTCTCCATCCTCTGACTAGACAAATCTATTCAACAATAGACTAATCCAATGCCTTGGAATCCTTGAAATTTCTTTCTATTGACCTGTGAAGTCTGTTCCACTGAGTTGTTTACTCCAATTAACTTTAGCTATTAACTATTAGCTACTGCTGTTTACTTCACTCAACCAACTCTCCATCTCCAAGTCCCAGGGGCAGATAACAGGAATGAGCTGCTGATTCACTGCTTTTACTGTGCTGTAAGTTTTCACAGCCATTTACATGGCCAGTATTGTTCAATAGATTCATCAGTGACTTGTAGGAAGGGGCAGAGGCCTCCTCAGGGAGTTCACTGATGGCACAGAGCTGGAGGAGTGGCCCATACCCCCAGAGCTGTGCAGCCCTTCAGAAGGGCCTCACCAGGCTGGAGAGATGGGCACAGGAATGGTCTGAAATTCAGCAAAGGCAAATGCAGGGTCCTGCACTGGGGAGGGACAGCCCCAGGCACCAGCACAGGCTGGGGGTGACCTGCTGGAGCAGCTCTGCAGAGAAGGGCCTGGGGCTGCTGGTGGACAATGAGCTGTCCATGAGCCAGCAGGGCCCTGGGGGCCAAGAGGGCCATGGGATCCCGGGGTGCATTAGGGAGAACATTGCCAGCAGGTCAGGGAGGTGATCCTGCCCCTCCACTCAGCCCCAGGAAGGCGGGTCTGGAGTGCTGTCTCCAGTTCTGGGCTCCTCAGGACAAGAGAGACAGAGGTCCTGGAGCAGATCCAGTGAAGGGAAACAAGGATGAAGGGACTGGAATATCTGAAAGTCTGAGGGAGCTGGGCCTGTTCAGCCTTGAGAAGAGAGAACTGAGAGGGAAGCTTATCACTGTTTAAAAGTATTTGAAGGGAAGGTGCCAAGAGGATGGAGCCTTTTGGAGGCTCTTTTCTGTGATGCTGAGCAATAGGAGCAGAGGCAGAAACTGATGCACAGGAAGTTCCAGCTGAACATGAGGAAGAATTTCTTTCCCGTGCAGTGACCGAGCACTGGCACAGATTGCCCAGAGATGGTGTAGAATCTCCTTCACTGGAGATGTTCAAAAACATCTGGGCAAAACCCTGTGCCATGTGCTCTGGGATGGCCCTGCTTGAGCAGGGCAGGATGTTGGACCAGATGACCCAACTGTGGTCCCTTCCAATCTGACCCATTCCATAATTCAATGACAGCCTTGATGAGATTATTAATAAGCACTGAATCACTGTAAATTAGATTTCTCCCTGAGCTTCTGTGTCCCAGAGACGTGCCAACAGCCAGTTACCATATTAAAATGCACAGTATACAAAAGCTTAATGATCCCTTTCAGGATTTCTTCTGGCCATTATATAACTCAATATAAGTCAGTATTATGCTACACACTGGCTGATAGCCAGCATCAATCTATTTTACCTGCCTAGCAAGAAATGTCCCAGGAGAGGACACCTACAAACTTGTCACTGTGGTTCTGACAGCCAGTTTCTCATATTTTACATTAAGAAAATAGCATCTTTAACGAGAATATTTTGAATATGATCTCAGAAGTACAAGAGGCTGCTTTTCCTGTGTAGTTTCCATCAAGCTATTGGAGTTTATTTTTAGGTATGTGATCAACGCAGAACTATTCCAGTATTACTCAAGGAAAAACAGTATAGGTTCTTTAATTAGTCACCTGCATGCCTCACCAGAGAGGCCAGAACACCCACACCTCCTGCACTGTGCCAGCCTCCTGTTGTCAGCCAATTTTCATAATGGCAAACAAAGTTCACCATCCAAAGTGGCTTAGACACAAGACAAAGTACTATTCAGTTTCAGTTTCATCCTTGGGTTACTTAAGCAGCCCTCACACTGCCCACACAATTACCAAGGTGGCTTTCTATTCAGAGTTCACTTAATGAAATGTATGTGTTTTATATAATTGCCCATATTACTGAACAGATAATTAGTTCTGCTTTCACAGCTTGTGGCAGTTTTCTGGTTCTTCTGCAACCCCAAGCTGGAAGGCATCTGATCAATCTTCTCTGTGGAAGTGGCTGGGTATCCTTGTGGTAGACCTCATGTAATGTTGGCATTAGAGCATGGAAGAGCTTTGAGCAAGGTTTAAAAAGTGAAATCCTAGAGCTGTATTCACACAAGGGCAAACAGTAGTTTTCAAAAAGTTTAGATTTTGGTCAAAAGATTTGGCCTGAATGTCACAGCCCATATAACGTAATTCAAGTTTCTGCAAAAGAAGGCTAAGTTTTTTAAAGGGGAGGTTTCAAAACCTCTTGAACATCATCTAAAAGACTTTTTTTGTCTTAGTGTCATATAAATGTCTTAGTGTCATACACAAAAATATGTATGTCAATTGTTTTAAAAGGATATCTTCAAAAAAGAAAAAAGAAGTTTATTCAAGAAATTTATCCAGCATGGAAAACATTTTGTTTTGCAAAAGTATAAGCTGAAACTTATAGGTAACTGTAAGGGAAACCAACAGTGTCAACACTATGACCCTTGTAAATGCTGTGAAAGAATAACTTACCCGAGAAAATTCCAGCCACCGATACTGAAAACGTCTACTGAGGTTAAATAACCTTGAATAAACCATCCTCCACACCAGGTAATTGGCAAGAGTCCTGTCAAATCAGGCAAATTTTTATCAGACATGTAAACACATATGAAGTACCACAAAGCACTCACAGAAACAGCTCTACAAACATTTTACCTGAATGGTGGAAATTTCACCTAAAAATTAATGAATGATAGTCAAATTGATAAATCCCTAATACACAGGAGAATCTGTATGATTGTAGCCATTTAATATATTGCCCCATGATAACCATCTTCGAAGGATTATTTATAACAGGTCCATCACCTAGTACATCATTTTAGGTAATTTTTTTTTTCCTAAAAGCAGCTTTCATTTTCCTTAGAAGTGCCAAGAACTGTTATTATAATAGTGGAATCAAAGTTCTATCCAGAGATTAAGTGTTTTTTTCTTTTGTAGATCAAAGTGAATGTTATCTCCCCTCATTAGTAGGGCACATAAATGGTAACAGAACAGATAACAGTCCATCCCATATATACTCTCATTATCTCATATTTGTATCTTTCATTAGAAGTTATCAATATGCTTTGAAAACTTCTACTATTCACAAAGTTATTAAAGTATTACCATTCCTATTTTTTCAGATGGATAACTGAAATACCAAAAAAGAGAAGTGTCAGTAACAAAAATCTTGTAAGAATTGAGGCTGAGAGATCAAGGAAGAGCTTGTTTAAAATTTCCAGGAGATTTGGCATCCATGCCCCTTTTCTAAAACTTCAGGCACCTGACTGAAGGATTTATCCAGAAGATTGATCTCTCTCCATGTTCATCAGTGGCTGTATGAGCTAAGGGTGCATTCTGAAATATGCAATTCAAACAGTCTCAAAACAAGTCCAACAATGGCCTACACCTCTTATTCTCATCTTCTTTTATACATGACATATTTTTCAAGGATAGTCATTGCTTCAAAGCTAGGATATTCAAATGTTATTTATTCCCCACTGGGATATACATAACATTTTTGACAGGCTATAGACTTCTCCGTAGGTAGGAAAATGGCTTCTATGCAAACAAGAGTGCTGTTAGGGACTGTCTGAACAACTCCCCCATCTCTAAAACTCCCATTTCTACAATCTCCCACAGCCATAAGTGTGGGGCAATGCAGCTGTTGCTGCAGTGTCACTCCATTAGCTTCACTCAGAGACACATCCCAAGCAGCTCCCTCCTCTGAATCATAACAGCTTGGAAGCACACTTTGTGGGCATACTGTCTTGACAGCAGCATTTGCTTGAGACATAACTTCAGTTTTGCCTCTAACTAAGCTCCAGTCCACCCACACAAAGCCTTAGCTCAAGATGTGTTGTTGCACCTCTCATACTGGGTATACTCCCTCTTTTAGTACACAGATATACTCTATAGTGCACCTAAATGCCCACAATAATTGCAAAACATATCTGAAAAAGATTTTTTTAGCATGAATAATGTACATTTATAAGACAGTATGTGTCACAAAAGCCAAAATAGTTAGCTCTGTTTAGATAATCACACCATCTTAAGATAATGTTTAGGATCATTAAAAATTCATTTCATCCTAAGAAATGCCACAAAGCTCAGAATTTTCCTTAACAAGTTCCTGACAATGTGGAATTTTCTCACTCAATGACAAGTGAAGCACCCTAAAAGCACTCAGGTCTCATTGTTTTGGTAAATGACATGAACTCCAGAGACCTCACAACAATCTGCCTCAGATTTTTCAGCAGAGCTGAAGAATACCCAGCTGTAGCAACTTCTGCAGTATTTACACAAATCTCACAGATTAAAAGGTTAAAGATTTACTTCCAATCAAAAGCCTTAGGAAAAGTCCTTAGCTAAATAAATCACTATCACACAATTTATATTACAATTTGTTACTTAATCATCACCAAAAACAAAATCAATTCTCTCTTCTGTGTACTTGTTTTCACACAGCAATGTTTGTCCTTACATTTGAGTTAGGGAACCTCTCTCAAACTGGTAGTGAATAAAAGACTGAAATTCATGAAGGCTGGGTCTCAAAAAGGTGACTTGTTGAAAGACAGTAACATCAACAAGAATTCAGAAATGTTTTTGTCAGGTATAAGTAATGAAGACAGATGACAGTTGAAGGAAATATCATTAATTGGGGATTGTTTTAATTTGGGAAGGAAAAGGCTGACACATGCTAAAACCAAGCTGTCTGATGAGACAGTAATAATTTCAGATTGTAACCACAATGAATCCACAATGCAAAAAAAAAAAAAAACAAACAAACAAAACAACAAAAACAACAAACAGGGAGGTTCTACTCAAATGCTTATTATTAGGAGGGTGGGCAACAGATGAAAAGGTTGAGGGGGTTTGTTGTGACATGTTTGGAGAGCAGTGTGCTTTAGTTTGTTTTTCAAAACAAACTAAAATAGTAATTTATCTGAATTTGTTTACCTATTTAGGAGATGATTATTTTACATTTTGGGCTACCTACGCAAACTTCAAATCATTTGGTTATCTTCAGTTGGCTTAAAAACTGACACTTTTTGCTGATAAAGTTATTAGAGTGCAGATCTTGGGGTGATTTTCATCTCAATTTCACAAATAAGTTCACTGAGGCTCAGAGAAGTTAATCTCTACACAGGGAGAAAAATCCAGTACACAAATAAGACATAAAAATCCTCTCTGCTCTTTTGATGAGACCAGACTATTTGTCATTGTAACCTTTCAGAGGAGTACACTCTATTTTAACTTCCAAACGCCTGTTGCAGAAAGTGTAGGCTGACTCTTAAGCAGTATGACCCTTATTGTGACACACACTCTCAGAGGAAGTGGTAGAGAGATTGTTTGCTGGGACAGTTAAAATTAAACCAGTACTTATGAATATTTACTAAAATACTTTCTGTCCTATCTAAGAATAAAGTAGGTTGCTCATGCAAAATTCTTTCAGTTTGCAATATTTTAATCAACAGACATGGTAGCAATTAAAGAGGACAGATTTAATGTGAGATAGGTAGAAAATTAATTGACATTTTAAGAAAAAGATCTCTTTCACAAATGTTATATCTGTTTGAAAATTGTATTCAGAATTGAGTCACGAATCAAATTATAAGTACTGGAAAACTTTTGCCTCTATTGCTGGAGGCACTAATTCAAGACAAATTACTGTAACTTGCCTAATTTTTCAGATAGGTACTAAGACCAGAAAAGAGATCTAGTGTCTCCATCCATCTCTGAAGAAAATTTCTGATATGCTATATGAATTAGAGTTCTTCTCAATTAATAGTCCCATACTGCAAAGATATGGGAAGGTAAGACAAAGTAAAAGGGGCCTACAAAAGCCAGAGAGGGACATTTTACATGGATAAATTTAGTGATAAGACAAGGGAGACTGGCTTTACACTGAAAAAGGATAGATTTATCAGCTCTTAGGAGGAAATTCTTTACTGTGAGGGAGATGAAACATTGAATGTATTGCCCAGTGAAGCTGTGGATGCCCCATCCTTGAGAGTGTTTAAGGCCAGTTTGCCCTTGCCCTTAAGGGTGGGTCATCACAGTGGGGCTCTGAGCAGCCCAGCCTAGTGCAAGGTGTCCCTGCCTGTGGCAAGGGTGTTGAAGAAAAGTAATCAATCTATAGGGTGTCTTCCAATCCAAACCATTCTACAATTCTGTGAAACTAATTATGTATTCTGAGATCTATGAGAATGATAAAGCTGCTTCTTTCAACAGCTGCAAAGATCTCCAGAAAGAATGCAATTTAGAGTATTCTATTTATGGCTCACATAAAGCACCAGCACACAGGTAACAGGGAAGGGATATAAGTTCCTAATTAGTGCCAGCACAGTTCTATCTCCTCCCTCACATGGCACAGCTGTACTGGAGCTCTGCCATTGCTCATTTACATCACAGCAACATACACACCTCCCTTCTTCCTGTAATAGAGATAAACCCCATTAAAAATGAATTAGTACATCAAGAAGCTGAATGAACCCTGAAGACCTCTTACAGAGGTGTGACTTACTTCAGCACATGACATGAGTAAGGCTAGCTAACCCCAAGCTGATGGAAACTCCTTCAGGTTGGTTGCTGAGCTTCTTGGGCAGGTCACTATGGAGAGCCCAGCTCCTGGGCTGGAGTCACAGCAGTGCCCTGGCCTGGGGACTTCAGACCAACCTCTGACCACGCTGCTGCATCTATTTCAAGCTCCACACAGTGACTTGATTGTATGCAGTTAAGTAAAATTCTGCTAAATTCATGCTACACCATGTCAGTGAGCTCTCTGCTAGTAATATTGCCCTGTGAATAATTTCACAATTCAAGATTGCTCAGCAGGTTCTCTGAGGGAGAAATTTTTAATGCAACAACTGTGAGTCCACACAACTTGCCACCTCCAACACAAACTGCTGCTGTAGCCAGACTTAATTTTCACTCCATTCTTTCCTCCACCTGAAACAAACTTCATGAAATATTTTACCAGATCACTGGGTAAAATACAGGGGCATGAGCCATCTTTTTCTGATATTTTAAATAGTACCCAGGCTAGCAGGGTGCTCATTCAGAAAGAGGACACACAAGGCACTGGAATAAAAGCATAATTTAGGGATAGCCTTGTAACTGAAAGAATATGAACTTGGTGAAAGTACCTGCTTTTCCTAATGACACTCCATCTTCTGAAATGATGAGAAGATAATTCCCATTACAAACACTGTAGCAAATCTAAAATTTTGAAATGCTTTTCTAGGAATTTCAGGTCTAGATATTTACAAAATTAACAAATCAAATTCATGTTGTTTACATTAAATAAATCTTTAAAATGTCATATGGAGAATGACAAATGAGATTACCTAAAAGAAAATATCCTTGTTAACCTTTCAGGGTTCACCCTACAGGGAAATGTTGAGACCTTATTGTTAGGAGTTCACATTGAGATGATTTCCTAATTCTCTCAGGCCAGATAGCAAGGTTACCTCTGGAGCAGACTCTGACATTTTAAGTAATGAACATTATCATCTAATAGATAAACATAAACTTGGTTATCATGCCTGGGCTGTTGAGATACATTTTACACAGAAGAATTGGAAGCCTGCTTGGGTTCAGTTTAGCACTATTTGCCATTTCTAACATTTTTTGATGCAAATTTCTTAGGATAAGACTGGGCAGAAAATGCCTAAGCCATTAACACCTATAACATATGCAGTGTGAATACACCAAGACTGTTTGTGCTCACCCTCTCCCCCTGATCTGTGAGATCAGAAACCTGATCTTGAGCTTTGCTAAAGACAGGCATTGCAATTATTTCTGGTCATTGCTCCAGCCTCCTTCTGCCATGACACACAGGCTGGCTTAACTTCCCTTGAATACTCAGATTTTCCCTGAATAAGAAACTAATGGAAAAAGTCTCCAGGTATTTACCCTGTAGTTAAAGAATATATTTGCATGTAAGTGTATTTGTATGTAGGGAGTAACTAACTTTCTTGCTAGACATGCATCCTCTAAATCACACATTTATACCCACTGATGTAACAAACTTTGAGTTAGAAAGCAGGGACAGTCCAAATAATTTTAAAAACTTTCTTCAATAGATTAATATTGGTGGCAGTAATGCTACTTATCTGAATCTTTTTAAGCAAGAATATTTGATGATCTGTAGGCAAATCAGCAATTTTTATTTTTGTAATTGTTTGATTTGTGCTCTATTTTTACAGGTACTATGAATTACTGTAAGTATTCCATCACTAGAGACACAGAGTGACAATATAAGAATAATCTTTGTCTTTTTTTTTCCTGAAATACATCTGGTTGGTGGCCATACTGTACAATCAGGAAAGATTGATATTTGGAGACAACATCTTAACAAAATTTATTTTAAAGTTCAGTAACATGCCTCAGAGAACAAATTATCACAGAAATCCCTTAGATGTCATCAGTAAGGATGTTTCAAATGGGATGTCACTTTTTCATCACTGCCCAAAGCTGTCTTGCCTCCCTGTGCAAAGCACATCTACTATGTTCAGTCTGAGCAACCTGTATTTTTCAACTATGTTCTACAGGTGGAAAAGATTTCACAAGATACAAGACCCTATACAAGTAAAAGATGCTGAATGCATCTGGAAAGAGCAGCTTTACTGCAACCTGTGTTAACCGTAGAAGAAAGGTGTTGAAATGGAAAGTTCTCCTGCTGTGCACAAGGTAATATCTAAATCCTCATTCAGACAAAATCCTCATCCAGACAAAACCAAACGGACTGTTTGCCTAGAGACTTGATTCCAAGAATAGCTGAAAAACATGGGAAAAAATAGTAAAAGCCCAGCATTTGATGTCCCCTTACAAGTTTGGGTGAAACCATCATAGAATCCTTACTTTTTCCTTTCATTTTCTAGTATCCTGAATAAATCTTTGAAGTACTGGGGCACACGGACAATCACATTTTCCGAAGGACCTATATCTTTGAGCTCAGGATAGAGTTTGGTGTCAATCACCTTCTTGATGTATCCCAGCCAGTCAAACTGCAATGACAAAGAGAAGGTTGGTTAAAGCAGGTTATGGAGAGAGATGATTTATTAACTAAGTTACATCTTTAAAACTAATGGTTCCAATGCTTTAATTATTAAAAACTTAGAAACTATTGCACTTTGTCATTACATATGTTTTCAATCCTCATTAAAGTTGGAACTGTATTTAAAAGAACATACACTGTAAATGAGCACACACATTCCTAATGATACTTCTTTAACATGCTGCTCTGAACAGTAAAGACAGTTTTAATTATACAGGAGAGATATTATAATAATAATTTTTCAGTTATCCCCAACCAACCTGTGGAATCATGGCACTAAGTTCTGATATGTTCATTTTATTGTACATCACCTCACTCGTTCGATTTTCATAGGGAATCATGATCTGGTGAAGAGAAAAAAATGCACAAAACCATCAAAACAAGGTTTATCTTGCAGGGACTCTTATGTCATTACCATCCTTCATAGTCCCAGTGCAGAAATATCTCACCACCTGTTTTCAAGCATTTATGGCATTAACTTCCATTTCTGAGGATTGCATTTAACTAGAAGAAATGGAACATATTTCCTTTTATGTTTAGCTCATCACTGGGAAATTTAATGAGCTGCATGTCTTCTTTGGACTTACTAGACTGATTTAGCTCTGATTATGCTAAGGAAAGACATGTTAATACATAAGAGATAAAAGTACACTTTGACTAATAATACTTATTCATTCCTTCCTATCAAGTAGAAGCCAACTTCAGATTTAGTTAGTCAAATCTGAGATAGATACATCTTCATAACTGGAAGTGCATCTCATGTCTTGGATTTGAATGTGTTCTTGCTAGGGCTTTACTCCACCTGGGGGAACAGCCAGATACACACAAGTTTCTCTTCATTTCACCCTATCATCCTGATTTCCATAGCACGAAACCTGAGTATACAGGCCAGACATGAATAAAGCATTCCTCAACCAGGCCTCTCATCTGGGTGACCAGAAGAGCCAGATCTCAAGTTCTTCTGCAGTGTCCAAAGATACAGCAAAAGAAATCCTAAATATGAAGCAAGTCCTTTTATAATTGACAGGAAGGACATGCAAACTCCAAGACAGCCCTGTGGCTCGTAACACTAAAAGAAAGTACAAGATATAGCTCAATATTTTCTCAGTGTTCAAGAGAAACAAAATTTTCCGATGGCAATTCCAGCCCTGCTGTAAGGGAAATCCTGTACAACAGGCTGTATGCTGGGCAGTCTAAAGGACAGAGATTGATGCCAGACTAACCAGAGAGCTGGCACTTCTCCAATCAAAATTCTTCAGTAAGTGTTTATGGTTTTAGTATTGCTCAAGCCATAGAAGAAAAAAAATCTACTTTCTTTTCCCTTTCTGCAAATTTCATTTATCTGAAAAATCTTTAAACACTTCTTGAAGCCATTTTCTCCCTTCCTCTCAAAACTCTCCCTCTTGCTCCAGTGATTCAAACTTAATAAAAATCTTCTTTGTACACAACAAGCTCTCTCAAAGCATGCCACTTCTTCCTATATCCAAAGTATTCTTGCTGCCTCTTCCTGAGCATAGAAATTCTCCATTACATATGTTTACTTGAAAAAAATGCAGAGGAACACAGGATACAGTAAAATCTCCGGTGACAAACAGGACTACTTCCATCACAGTAAGATGTTTATATAATCATTATGTTTATTAGGGTTTATGCAACAATCCATGTCCATTGACTCATGCCTAATATCTGGACAGATATTAGGAGGATTATTCTTACTAAAAGAACCTGTAAGCAAGCATAGTTTGTTGCATAACTATGTGCATTACTGATGCTGAGGGTTGTTACATGATCCATGCCACTTTACACAGCAGCTTCACTTACATACTTTGTGGATTAATGCTCTGTAAGACACTTGTTAAGCAAAGCATTAGAGCTACCAGAGCTCAGGATACATCTTCTTATGCCATCACTAATAAAGAGAAGAAATATTTACTGTTTTTCAAGTGTGCTGGGTGACAAGGAAGTATTTGTGCATTAGTCCATCCATGCTAAGTAACTGAAAATGAATATTGGGCTTGGCTTAGATATTTGACAAAATTTTATCCCTTTCAGCAGAGAGATGGAAACACTGATTGGCCACTGTTGTGGGTGGCCCTCACTTCTGTACAAACACACCATTAAGAAGCATCCTGTAGACTGCAACAGCAGAATCCAGATAAAAGATATCTGCTGCATCACCTGACCCATGCAACGGGCTTCTCTGCTAACAGGAGACCACCATTTCACAGAGATACCTTCTTTCCTTGCCAATAGGAAGGAATACTCAGCTCAGCTGGCAATTCTGCAAACCAGCATCAAGTCTGTAGCCTTACTTTTGGTGGTTTCCCAACACTGAGGCTAACCCTTCTCTCTAGTTTTAGCAGAGGTTGAAATGATGCTAAACTTGCTGCTCCCATGTGTGGGATTCCTGTAGTAGCCACACTGAAACAGAGATATAGACAAGCAAAAACACTCCTTCAACCTGCAATTATCCTGTGGCATGAATTAAACTCCACAAGGGAGCAAAAATGTCACCAAGTAAATGTCAGAACCAAGTACCAGATTTAAATACACTTAGCTTCACTAAATTCAGTTGATCACCTAAATTAAAACTCATGAGTTTTTCATCCACTTTCCCAGACTACTCCATGAAAACACTTCAGGAGCTAAGTGTGGTGCTGCTGTAAACACCTTTTCTCACCACCAAGATCCAACATCCCACCTCAGTCATGCACTGCTTTTAGACTGTTCCACAGAGAATCAGCCCAGTCTGCTTCTTAAACAGCAGAGTATTATATTCTCAACACAGGTGCACAGCAGGAGCTCAGATTCTACACAGCTTCAAAATTACAGAATCACTTAGATTGGAAAAGACAGGTAAGGTCTTGAGTTATGTCATATTTCCCCAGCTGCCTAGTGGGTACCAGTGAATTGGGGCAGATGCACTTCAGCTGGAATATTAATCTCATCACCTTTTCAGAAGCCCTGATTCCTATGGGACCATCCTCAGGCACGTTCACAGTTTCTAAGACATCAACAACCCCTGTATCTCTGTTGCCATGTGGATCTCCATTCCCCATCTCCACTGAGGTGGCAGACCAAAGGACCTTGCTAATACACC
This sequence comes from Trochalopteron elliotii, assembly GCA_024734555.1. Taxonomy (NCBI): domain Eukaryota; kingdom Metazoa; phylum Chordata; class Aves; order Passeriformes; family Leiothrichidae; genus Trochalopteron; species Trochalopteron elliotii. The sequence continues at coordinate 1,243,327 of JANPWX010000163.1, read as the reverse complement.
ATCCCTCAAACATTGCCATGTCACCCCCAGACTTACCTCTGGTCAGCCTGGCTGACATTACTTTTTAAAACACCAAGGGTATTTGGCCAAGGTTTTTCCCCTGAGAATAAAATTTACAGTTTTACAATTACCTAAGGCAGAAATATTATTCATCCTTTCTTCATCAGGATCTGCTCCTGTCTTTCTGCTTCTAAAATCCCTATTGCTAATGCTGTTGATACAATGGATTTTTGTTTCAATAAAGGATTATATTAGATTACCAACCTCTGCTATTTTAACTTCCAGTTTTAGAACTGATTTCATATCAGATTCAGCTCGGGAGGCATTTGCACCCAGAAGCACTGCTGTATCAACCATGAACTGCAAAAAGGCATCACGGTACTGTAGAGAAAGAGAAAGAATGAAATGACAACAGGATTTGCTCTTGAGCAGAGTTGTAGCAGTAGACCAGAAATACCCAGCTATAGGAAGGAGTATAATATTTCCATGCCTTAGGAGCCAAGGTTTTGCTTTCCTTACCTTGAATGCCAAGCAAGCTAAAAAGGAGAAATGACACTGTAAAAATACCATGCATGACAGAAATAACTGCTGTGGTTCAGGGAGTACAAATCTCAGGAAATGCAAATGACAGTTCTGGATTAGACTGACAACTTTCAGCTCTTACAAATGGATTAGACAATGTGTAAAAACGTACACCAGTATTTTAGGCCAACTAATACAGTAACCACCATGGGACAGAAGTACTTCTATACAAGTGCAAGCTTCATTTAGGAAACTTTGCAAGAGTGTTTTGATAGAAGTGGTGTTTTCTGCTACCGTGCAAAACCCAAATCCAAACAAAGCACAACCCTTTCTCAGTTTGGAACTCAATGAAACAAAACCAACAATGAAAAAAGATGAGGGGGGAAACAGTGGCTCTATTTTCCAGCTGACAATACTTACAGATTTGGCTTCTGTGGTATTTTCTAGGTAATCCTCTCGAGATGACAGAGAGAGGCTTGCTTGATCAAGCTGTTAAAAACAATGCAAAATAACAGTTAACAGCTAAATTAATCATATTCAAAGATAAACTGATAAGAAACTTTGGAAGGGTTCATATTTTTATGGCAATTACAGTAGTTGCATGCAAATATCTAAGACTACATGAGTCTGAGTTTGACAGGATTTCAAAACAAGAGGAAAATGCTATGCTGTGCTGACAGGTATTAACTAAATCACCTTCCTGTGATCTGGGGAGCCTCAGATGACCCCTGCAATAGCTAAGCCACCTAAAGAAAAGAATCATAGGTGTGATTTAGGTGTTTAAAACAGCCACATCAGTGAGTAGGAAATGCAAAAGGACTGGGCCTACAGGATCAAACCACTGATGCTGATGACCATGCATCCATCCTGTGCCTGGGGTCAGCTTGGAACCACACCACTCTAGTGTATGCGCCAAATACCCCTGAGGTGCTGGTGCATGTGAGCTGCTGCCTATCTGGGAGGCATCATTAGGGTTTTTTTGACTGAAACTGAGATTACACTTTTGAGCTTCACCCTAGACCAGCACTGGATGATGTACTCAGTCTTTTGAACAGATGAACTAAAATTGGAGTGGCTACCAGCCAGGATTGCATGCACAGGATATTGTTATGTCCCCAGTACTTTAGCTAAAGGTGTCTGGTAGTCCAGATGGAACTTTGACCTTCACTTATCTTTTCCATCTAAACATGGATCAGATTTTCTGGTCTACATTCATGCTAATATTGGAATTAGGCCTGAAAGTTTGAGAACTGCATTTAGTGTTTTGAGTGAAACATCTACATGGGAATATTTGCATACTGCTTCAAATTCCTAACCAGGATAAAGTCAATGCACAGCACATATTTTATAATAATTACTGGGAACTGAGATTTCCCAGACCTTTTCAAAGTGATCAAGTTAGGTTAGGGTATGGAAGCCAAAGCTGAAAACTTCAATGAACCAGCTTCCAAACTCTGAACAAGATACTGATTGGAGCTCAACTGCTTTGATGTTCTGAAGATTTTTGGTTTGATGTTCCAATTGTTTTTTAAAAGATAAGTCTAGTGACGATAGATTGTATTTATTCATACAATTCATGTAACCCTTTTTAATCTAAATACTATAAGTTAAGTGATTTATATTTCACATTTTCTACACGTAACAAATAAATAAAACTTAGCATTTAAAGTGAATAAATAAATGTAATCTTTTCCTCTACTAGCTGATATTCACAACCTTTAAAATATACTATAAACATAGTTGTTTAATAAAAACTAAACAACTAAACAAGTAAAACAAACCACCCTCAAAAAGGAGTAATTGTGATGCTCAGTGTAACTCTCATTCTTTGTAAAACAGCATCACTTTCTTTTCTCAGCACAATGATGCAAAAATATATACTCATGCTTTTTGTACATGTGTCTTTGCAATAGTTAACTTCATGTTATTTGGGGAATTTCAATTATGTGACTGTTACATTAAATGCTCATTCAAATTCCCTGGTCTTAACAATTAGATTTGACAGCACATTAAACCAAGACAGCACAAATATGAGAAATAAACAAAAGAAGTTAACCAACTGCTTCAGCACTCATAAAAATAAAATAATTTTTTTTAAAAAAAGATAATATTGAATGCTGAATAGAGATTTATTTGGAGTTTCCACTTCTTTTATGACCCATTGATGATTTTGCAATACTGAACAAAAAGAATTTTGCAATAAAGCCATTTTCACAAGCAGATTGAAATACTATGTGGTACATCTACAGCCCAGGGAATTTGTTAAAACATGGACAAAGTACAGCACTGGCTGATGCATTCTGCAGATCAAGGTCCTAATCAAATTAACATCAGAATACCCTACAGAATGGTACATTATTCACAGCATGTAGTGCTTCAGTTAGATATTTAATTCCTTGGTGCCCCTAAGCATAGCAAGTGAAGGCACTGCTGGTTATAAATCATTTCCAGGAGACCAGCAGTGAGGGTGTCCCTGCCCAGCCATTTGCTGACAGGTGACTTGAACTGAAATATTATGACAGGAGATACCCAAATAAACATCTCCCTGATTTTTCTGCTTCAGTTCTTTTAAGTGAGTATCCAGCTGAAAAAAAACCTGACAGGATCTCAACAGCATCGTAGCAGAATGACATCTTTGATACAGAAAACTCTTGATCTGCTGTTGGCTATTCAGGAAAATGTCCTAGAGATAGGGGAAAGTTACCCTTCAACTTTATGCCAGTTAAATGCCTCAGTCAACAGACATATGGAAGAGCTGAGTCAGAACTGACATCCACTCCAGTACCACCACAGTCCGTAAATACAATGTATTCTTGGCTACATTCCTACAGCTAGCCAAGATGCTAGCAAAATAAGGATCACAGATCCTATTTTGCTGTGATGAATGCTATCATCACTTTATTTCCTTATGTTTCTTCTCTCTTGTCTTCATGAAGTATTTTCTTGTAGCCATGGAGGGAGGGTCTGCTCTGGCTACTCATCTGAACTCATTCTTAAACAACAATACATTTGGCTCAGGCACTCAGTCTTGCCACAGTTATGCAATTTTATCTGGAGTTTTGGCAGACTACAGGGAGGCAACATTTCTTGAGTCTTTTTCTTACTAAACTGTTGTGTAATGCCATGCACTGTTAACAAATTTATAATGTTTTGGTCTAAAAGCAATAGCATTTCAGGAAAACAGTAAATTCTCTTATTTAATGTTTAAAAGCACTTGGGATAAATCTGTATTGTAAGGTGCTGCATAAACACCAGATTAAGTGTTTCCATCTCAAGAAAAATAGCTCAAGTTCAAAATATCTGCTACTGATGGACCATTTTCCATCCTCACAGACAAAAGGCATTCTTCATGCAACCAAAGAGTCATAAGCAGCACACAGAACTAGATATTGACTTCTTATTCTCATGCACATAGACCCTGGCTACTGGTCTACTGGACATTTTTATGTTTTTTTTCCATTTGAAAGAAGAAAACCTGTACAAAAATACACTTCAATAGCATGTGGTTGCTAGTGGCTTCTACATTCCCATAAACTGGCACCTACATACATCTGTAAGCAAGTAGATAATAACAACAACAATCAAATGTAAACATTTGGTATATAAATGTGTTTTTTAAAAAAAGAGACCATTAAATACCCTGCAAAGTAACTTATTAGAAATGCTGCACTGTACCTTCAGGATGTAGCGATTGGAGATTTTGTCATCAGCAGCCACATACAAACGGATGAAGACAGAGTTGCTGTACTGGCCACGAAGAGTTGCCAAGGCTTGGACTAAGCTGAACCTCCTTTCTGACCACAGCCCTTCAGGACCAATATTGGATTCCAGCACAGGCCAGCGGAAAGGTGAATGCTTCAGTATACTTAACAGGGGTTTCACATCGGCTTTTTCAATTTTATCTGAAATGTCAAAGTGTGACAACAATTACATTCCAGGCAATTCAAGTGCAGCAGCAGCCACACAAGACAAAGATTTATTGGCATCGATTGATTTCCAGGCAAGGCAATCACAATAGCTGAAACTCAAAGTCTCCGCTCTGCCTGTGAGCACAGCAGCATAGAACTCCAACCCTGTTTATCAAGAATAAGAGAGGCAAGTCAGTGCCTTTCAAAATAGGCAAAGGCTGGCATTAAGTAAATTTAAAAAAAACCCACTCCTTGCTTAGGAATTAGCACAGAAACTTCACTGGTTTTGGGGAGGGAGGTTATTTATCATAATCAAAGCTAGGGGGACAGCATCAAGGCTCTAGAGCAGGCTGTCTCACTTGCTGGCAGTCAGACAGGCCATGCTGGAAGAAAACTGCAGGAAACAAACCCTGGAAGAGTCAGAAGGACAAAGGGGACTTCCAAGCCTTCTTTCACCTGTGCAGCTACCTAAGAGTAGTGATGTGTCCTGAATTAGGGTACCTTACCTTACAGCAGCACTTACAAGCCGAGGAAAAGCACCCTGCAAACGTGGCTAACTTCCTTGACATGCAGATACTAAAGATAAAGAGTCCAGGGCTGTCTATACCCAGCCCTGGGGTAGTGTTTTGATTAAACAGATTTAGAGAAATGTAGAAGGTGATGAGCAACAGGCTCTTGCAAATATCAGTATGAGAATTTCATCAGAGGATTCCTGTGATTTACTAACCCCAGGCACTAACCCCACAACCCTGGGGCACAGTTTAACATCCTTTTGCACAGATAAGTATCTCTTCACAGTGCTGACAAGCAGAGGTTTCTCTAAAACTGAGTTCTTGTGCCTGAGTGTACTTCATTCTCAATAGACAGCTTCAGAGGTGTAAAAGACCCTCTGCATTCAGTTGAATCCATATCTGCAAAATCCATGCATTTGCACAGAGCTTTACAGAGCTCTGCAGAGAGATAAAAAGCCTGCCTTTATAAATGCAGGGAATGCATCTATGCCCTCCTCAAATCAATTCACTTACTCTCATTCATGCAGGATGCATAAAGGATCTTTGCCTTCTGTACAGCTTCACTGTCTCGTCTTTTACTGATGGGTTTCTCTAGCAATGCTGAAAAAACAAATAATTTTTTTCAATACTTTGGAAAACATAGACACTGTTTGCCTGTTTCAGCATTTGGTTTAATCATAGCATTTGTTTAATTAAGTATGAGGCTCCATGTGTACTTTCTTAAGCAGTAGCGCAGACGTAATTGCATCTTTTTCAATCCCCAGCAGAGAAGGATTATTTATTTATTTTAAAGACAACTGATATAAAGCCAAATGACAGATGCAGCTTGTTACTCATTCTCACAACCAGCTACCCTCAGCAAACTGAGGTGACAGGCAGTGGGGTGAGGGTGGGAACCAACACACAGAGCAGCGAGTCAGGATTTTTTTCAAGTGGCTCAGCTTCTGATGCTGGTACATTATGAAATCAGGACCTAACTGAAAAGGTTAAAGGGTCCCAGGCAAAAGCTGTATATCAGCCACGATGCAGCAGCTGCAGATAAAAAGCACTGTGGCTAAATGTAGAGGCAGATGAGGTTCAGAGAGATCTGTCCGCTCAGGTGCTGACAAACACTTCCATGGCCAAGAGAAGCAGGTAACTCTTGAGCACAACACAGGAACAGGGCTGGCAAACTCTATTGGACCTCATCTGGTTTTGCAAGACCCAAGCAGGTCCTGCACAGCCTTACCTTATTGTTACAGGCACCACTGGAAGGAGTGGCTTTGCTGGTATCAAGTCCCTTCTCTTGTGTGCTCAACTAGAGCTAAAAAGCCTAGAAAAATTCAAGACTCCCTTCCCTGCACCAAAGTACCACCCAGGGCTCTGGGTTTCAAATGAGCAGAGGCAGCACAGTGCAAATGTGCTGAGAAGCATGCTCCACACAAAAGGGAGAACAAAGTGCAACACCAGAGTCCCAGAAGCCTGTGAATGCAGAGAACCACTGAGACTCCGTAACACCGGCCATGGCAAGACCAGACAGCTCCCACGCAGAGCTGGATCAGGGTCAATGCAACATCATTCCTCTGCCAGGACTGGCTGGGGACATGCAGAGTACTGAAGAGGTGGTGGTACTGCCATGCAAAAGCAGCACCCTCCTGCAAACAGTGGCAGCTGCTCACTCTCCAGCCCTGTTCTTCCAGCAGCTTGCCCGAGTCCACCCTACAATGCCTCCTTCTCCTGGGAAGCAAAAGGTGGGTGTGACTGCTGGGTTCTACAGCTGAGAACAGCCTGGGTTTGCACAGCTTGTCTCAGGATTAGGAGCTCACTGCTTGAAGTAGGATTTTAAGGCATTTATTTCCCAAAATTTCCATAGCACCCTCAGGAACCAGCCATGCTGCACCTCTTAGATACTCCCCACCTGAGCTCATGTGAGAACTCGGGGGACCATAATGCAGACCTCAAACTGTTTATTATCTTATTACCCAAGGAATACCATAGTCATGAGCAAATGCCACTTGTTCTCTCCCTCCAATCCCTTTTCTTCTTAAACAAACAAACAAAAACCCCATTGCCCAATTCTTTTGCTTAGACCCTTAAGAAATTTACTGAGATTATTCCCTTTTAGCCATGAATAAGATTTTTCCATAAAAATACTTCTGAACAGGATAGCTTTGGTTTCAAATCCTCTAATATTTCCCAATTTGTTAAACACAATATAATGCCAATCATCAATATATATGTTCAGTGTGCACAATTCTTAGCAGCATAATCAGACCTGTTCACATTTTTAAAATGGCATTTTAAAAGAAATGATAAATGAATCCTCCATAAAGTTAAGTATGAGAAACTACCCTCCCATTAAAGCCATTACAATAATTTCTGTCTTTGCCAGTGAGCTGTACAACCATGAAATTTTGAAGCTAATAAAATCCAATGACTAAATCTCAAGAGAGAAACAGATGATAGGAGCCAATAAAATCAACTCTAGAGATACAACTGCATCAAATAGTGTTAAAATCAGACCTGGTGTTTTCCCATCAAACCACGTTATTAATGTGACATCTACCCCACCTCCCTACTGCAGAGAGTGAGGTGGGGTAGATGTTGCCAACTTGCTCAGAATTCTTTTATGAACACAATTTTCATTTCTGATAACATAAAATCCACTGATCAAACATGAAAGACTTAATAAGATGCTTTAATCCTGTGGACACTGAAATAGGAGGTGTGATCCATGGATGGTCTTTAGGCTATGGAGGTTTCCCAGCCTTAACCTCATTTTCAGAAAGATTTAGAATCTCAAACCTGGAGCACTGCTCACATGCACATGATTTCTACATTAGCTAGTGTAAAATCCAAATACAAGATTTAGAAATTTGCTTCTTATTTAGCTCACAAATACATATGGATTTTACATGTCCTTGAGTACTTAAATTCCTAAAGATGAATAGCAAGAAAAGGCAAGAATAGCAAGAAAAGGCAAGAAGCACAGTATACTGATCAAAGATAAATGTAATCAATTAGTCTAGAGGTTGTTTGTTCATGGAAAGAAAGTCACTACTGTGACTGAAATCAATGTAGGCCCATCAAGCTCTCTTTAAATTAGCAATATTGGGTCCTGAGAGTAGCCTGGCTGCAGCTGCAGGATCTGACAAACCCACTCCATACAGAGCATATCTGTTTGTGTGGGTCGATGCACGCTGCTCTCTCTCTACAGGGCAGCCTTTGGGAGGGCAGCAGCTCAGTTTGTGCTCTCCCAGGACTCTGCAAGCTGAACAAACCTGCCCCAGGGCCATCCCACACTCTCTGAGCAGTGCTTCAGCTCCTGACACAGGGCATGGATTTCAGGCTCTCATCTACAGTAAGGGAAATGCCAGCCAGTGACACACGGAGATCAAATTCAGCCCCTCTGAAAAAATTCACCTGAACTATAGCTGTCTGGGAGATTTGTCTTTCCACTTCAAAAAAGTGCAATAGCTTCAGATATTTTCTGTTTTGACACCAAATGTAAGCAAAACCTTTGGTATCTTTCAAGGGATAGGAAGAGAAAGATCACCAAAGACCAGTTAAAGTTGTGCTTCATAAGATACCACAGATTTGCTTCCCTTAAGCACAGTTTCCTTAAACTTTGACCTAGTTAGGGTGATCAGGACTACCAACATTTTGACTAAAACAGCTCACTTAGCACTGAGAAGGACATTGAGCTTGTTCTTGGAGCTATCTTGCTTGGTTTCTTGTTTTCTGCTTTCTTGTTTCAAACTAAAAGTTCTAACTCCTTTAAAAAATCTTACATTTTAGGACACCAAACTCTTACCTCTAAAGAAGAATTGTTAGGAATAAATGGTTTTGATCAGATTAGGAAATACACATCACTCCAACAGTATCGAAAAGACACCCTTAAAATAATAGCTCATTTGTCAGCTCTCAATTGAATGATACAGCACTGGACATAGAATAGCAATCTGGCTGCAGAAGTTAAAAAGAAAACACAATCTAAGCTGATTTTCAGGCATCTGAAAAAGCACAGAACTGTTATTAACATCAGCAAAATTTAACAATTTATTGCTGCTGCTGAGTTATACCACTATCCTGCCTGCAAAGCAGAATATAATAACCAAAAATCACCAGGACAAACAAAGTGAACCAGCACAGCTTAAGCCAGCTGAATATACAGTCTGGATCCCATTTCCTTGGCCAAATATCAAGTATATGTTTGAGTGGCTTTTTTAGCAAAACAGCTCTTTTTCAATTACATCTTTCACTTTCTTCACTTTTAAATTATTTCCAAAATCATTCTCTTTGGGCTAAAAAAAGATCTTGGCCTCTATCACTGACCTCAGCACCTCATTGTTCATGTTCCCATATGCACAGGATGCCCAAATGCAAGATTTATGTTTCCCTTCACATACAACTTAGTTATGGCAAGTGTCAATTGCACTCCACAGTTCTGTAATAACGTAACTCATCTCATTAAGCAGCTACCACTTGCACAATCAGAAACTGGCTAAAGGTGTTCACAATATCCTAAACTTCCTGAGGCTGCAAATGGCTTCATCATTCACTTTCTTGTACCAAGGCATTGGGGGTGCAGAAGTTTCCATTGCAGTCAAGGTTCTTGAACTTCTGTCACCCCAGGTCAGGCAGGTTTGCATAATTGCAGTTCCTGACTCTTGTATAAAACACAAAGTCTCAGCATCACCAGCAGAAAACCACTCCATAGCTGGGAGTGATCTGCACTTGTCTGAACTGGAGATGCTCAGATATACAGTCAAGGAAAAAGGCACAGCTGGGGGTGGGGAGTTGGGACGGGAAGGAAGAGAGTTTATATTGAATTGCCTTCACATAGCTCTTTTTCAGGGCAAGAGGGCTAAAAAAGGCCAGCTTCCTGTGGTTCACTACCCTTGAGTAAATAGCAATCATCTGCTGTTAAAAGTGAGAGCAAGGCACATTACAAAGTAAGCTTTGCCTGTGTGTTTATTTAACTGCATACTATTCTAAAGCTGCTAAGGATAGTCTTGTGGCTAAGTTCTACCTTTAATCTTACTTTCCATTTCCAGCCCTTGTGGATTTTCCAGCCCACTGTCTTGCACAGCTTCACTTTGGTTTTCAACCACCATATTTTATTTATGGCACCAAGAAATCCCGTACCTTTCCTTCTTCTGGCTTGGACAGCACGAAAAGGATTGTAAAGCCAGATTTCCAGAGAAAAGAAACATGCACTCCATCTATTCAGATTAGAAATATTGATTCAATTTATCAATGTCCTGATCAGATTATATATATATATTGTACCCTATCAGACAGTTTTCTATATATATAGTTGAAATCCTGAGAAATACTATGTTATTCATGAGGATATTTCCTATTCTAGTGAGAAAAATAAAAGTTTTCTCTGCACTTTACAACGCTGGATATAGAGAAATCATTCTGTTAGTAAAGACAGTAGCATTTTTTTCAGTAGTTTTGTCCTTATCCTTTTACAAACATTTGCTCTGCATGGAAAATGCAAGCTCAAGTGTTTGCACAGTGATATCTGACAATGATCTGAAATATATTTTTATGCTTTGTATCTTGAAGAAAAACAACTTGATGTGCAAACATCCCCCAGGGAATATGCCTGGACTGTAAACAAACAAAAATTATACAAGAACCCCAAGGGACATCCCATTTCCTGGAAAGTTGTAACCCTGGAGGAGTGAAAAGCTAGAAGCAGACAAATAATTCAGTATGAACTCCCAGGGCAATGACGGCAGAACAGATGGGAGTCTTGGACTGCAAAACCAGAGAAGTATCAAAGTGGGGAGATGACCTTAGTGTGTACACAGGCTGGTGAGACAGACTGGAACACAGCCTGCCCTTTGGCTGTCCGAATTGTAAAAACAATGTTGGACAGTTGGACAGAGGGCAGAAAAATATCAAAACAATTGAGTTGTTTCTTTGGAGGGTGTGGCTTGAGAAATAGAAAGGAGGGACAAAAAAAGCATTCAATGGGGGAACATGATTTTTCTCACAAGAGATGTCAAAGGGTGATGGGATCACAACATCAAAACACCTTGCGAAAATGCTTGGTGCCAGAGAGGTCTTTAGTCTATTGAAAAAAGGCACAAAGAAAGCCAACTGTTGAACAATGAAGACAAATTCAGCGGTGACAGTGATTAACCACTGGAACCAGCAACCAGAGGAGATAGTGGCTTCTCTGCCCCTTAATATTTTCAAGACTTCATGCTTTTTAGGGAGATAAACTTTGCCCCAAAGTCAATTATGTTTTATCCCAGTGCAAGCTACTGAGCTGTATTATATGGGTAATGTAGTTGTCTGTGACACAAAAAAGGTCATAGGAAATAATCCAGTGGTTACTCCTGCAATTGCACTTTGTACACTTAGGGTACAGAACTCAAAGCACTCTTGGACATGACAGACTAAGGAGACCAAATCCATCAGCCATTATCCATTGTTGCAGATAAAGAAAGTGAGCCACAGATTGCTCCTTATCTAACTCATGTCAGAGCCCTAGTGATTGGAACAGTGCTCCTTTATGAGCATAAATCTTGCTGAACTTGATCCACACACTCAAAGACCTTGATCCTTTGGAGATGGTGAATGCCCCTCAGTCTCTTTAATTTCAGAGACAGTGGGAGTTGCTTGGCATTGCCCAGATGATGTCCAGTACTAAAGTGAAAGCAGCTTGTAATGCATTCTTTTTGGGATCAGACTCAGAAAGCAGCTCAAGGCCTTATACATTCAGCAGGTTTATTTGCAAATACCCAATGACAGAGAATTTCTCTTTCAATACTTGAGCAATAAAGACTCTGCTAGTCACCCTCCCCTCACTGTGCTCTACAGCTATAAGAAATGAGTTTCTTAACTGATGAGAAGAGTAATTAAAAGAGCTGTTCCTATGTCCAGCTATCAGTGACAACCTTTGTTTCCTCCCTAAGTTAACACTATTACGTGCTACCTCTGTGAAAAAACAAAACCCAAGTTATCTTTTAGAAAATTGCAGATGATCCTCTGATGCCAGCAGCAGGTTCTTTTAAGGATGTTCTGTGAGAAATTACCTCTTAAATGTAGAGAAAAGCCTTCTCAAACCTTGGTTGGAGTTTAGCAATTAAACCAAACACATAACACGTGTGCAGAATGTCATTCCCTGAGGTCCCTGAACTGTAACATAATTGTGATTAATCTAGTTCTCCTTAAGAATGTCTAGCCCTTAATTCCCATATTTTCTTCATGCTTAAGAGGTATGGCAAAAGAGTTCCTGAAAAGTAACCTCTAAACCCAAGTATCCAACTGCACTTGTGCCAGTGGGGTTGTTCAGCACTCCAGCTGTAGCATGAAGGCATCGCCCTCTCTTCGAACTCTCAGTGCACTGGATTTCAGAAGCCAAGGTCAGTGTGGTTCACAGAGTGAAGATCTGGCCAGGATGCCAAAGGGCACACAAAAATCTTTAAAACCACACTGCTGTTACAGACATCACAGCTAGACAAATGTACAGTCTGAAGCAACATGAGCTTACACATTCCAAGAGTGATCATTTCAGAATGGTTTGGGGCCAGCTGACATTCATTTAGAGTATCTGGTTTCCAACTCCTCCTTTTCAGAGTCCAAAGTGAAGGAGAGGTGGCAGTGGTAAGTTTCATTGTGCCTACAAGGGGCACAATGTTCTAGCCCAAAATAAAAGCACTGGCCAAAGAATATAAAATTATACACAAGACTGCTGTGTAATCATTTGACCAATGGTAACATTTCTGTCTTGATACATGAAAATAAGAATTTAATTAGACCATAACATTCCAAGTGACAAAATAGTCAAAAAAGAAAATCTGATACATATATTTTTATTCTCATCAGTTTGGTAAAGGGACTCATAGCTGGAAGGGGGTCTAGAGGGGAGAGTGAAGAATATTATGTATGTACATATGTATGTGTGTATGTTCTAAAAGGAAGTGACAGACTAGATTGGTATTTCGAGCGGAATACGTTTCTTGGGATCAAGACAAGTATCATCAAGCCAAGATTATTCTTAGAGTTAAATCTGTTCCCTCAGAGAACTCTTCTGAAAAAGACATGGACATCTGCTGTAGGACACAACATTTAATGTTTCAGTATAACTTCACTCCTCTGAGCAGGTTAATAGCACAGGTCAAATCCCCACACAAATGCACCTGCCCAGCTTCCATTTCAGAATTGTTTTGCATCTGAAAGCCTTGGAAGAAGAAGAAAGCAAGATCTTGTCTACCTGGAAAATACCACAGAGACGAATCCCAGTGGATGTGCAGATGCCTGCTTACAGTTCTCGTCTGACATCAGTGCAATCCAAGCTCAAACACATAATTTCAAGGCCTCATTAAATTCCTTTAAGCCTTTAAAACACAAGTTCTGCTGAGAATGTCTCCTGATAGGCAACTTAGGTGTGCAAAACCATTTCTCTCCTCTAGTAGCAACTGATAGCAATATTTGGTTTCTGAGGTTTCCCTAAAATATGAGCTAACCTAAATTTATTTCTTTTTTTGTAAACTACTAGTTCTGCTAATTGCTCTGCAGTGCTTCTTGCTAGTTCAGGTATGTTATGCACAGTCTGACATGTACAGTCTGGAGTCTTCTTCCCCATCAGACACTTTATTAGAAGTGAACGGCAAATGATTGGTTTTCAAATAAAAATTTGTTTCCTAAAGTCCAAAATAAGAAAATTCACAGTCTAAAGATAAAATATTTACTCTCTCACAAATAAACAAAGCAATGAAAAATTTTCTTGCCACCATAAATAAAATAAATACTTGCTAAATTGTTACTGCCAGTAAGACTCTTCTTCCTTTTCTTTGTTCATTGGTGGCTGTAAACAATTCTCAGTTTCAGAGACAGGAAGGGAAGCAGTCCAAGCCTAATGCAGTACAAAATATATTTCATTGCATTTTATAAATACCTATTTTGAGTTTCTGATGAATTATAGTCCAGATTTCTGTACTGTTTCCTAAATATGGATATGGGAGAACAAACTAGCATAAAAGGCTTGCAAAAAATCTTTCACCATATGCTTAAAACTATCCTTGTCTAATTAAAGCTTTTTACTTTGAGTGTCTAAAGTGAAATGAAATAGCAAATCAATACACCTTGCTGGTGTTTATAATGCAGTTTTTAAATATTTCCAAAGCATACTTAATTTCCACTTTCATGATTTTTACATGCCCTTCTTAACCAGCCTTCTACTACTTTCTTACCTTTTTTCTCTCATTTCCCCATTGCTAATAATCAGATCACCAGAATCGTCTTACTGGAGTACATAAGTGCGTGAAATAATCACTCAAAGCAAATTTCATAATGGCAAACCCCTTGTTCACACAGGAATATGAAATAATGCAGAACACTGGACTCCTCTCAGATTGCCCTACACCTGCTGTATTGTACACTCCCACTTCTTTGGAAGGCAGAACCACCCAGGACATGAATGGACATCAGTATTCCCACTTCTTTTGTAAGGCTTGTGTTGGATTACATAGCCTCAGATATGTCTTAGACATTAAATATAAAAAAATCCATATTTTCAAACCAGTTACTAGCTTGTTTGTTTGTTTCTTCTTTAATAAAACTACCAGTGTATCCTGCAGCTCCATGAGTTCATTCCTCAGAATGGTCCTTGGGGAGCTGATGCCTTATCTAAGCCTGCCTTGTTTAGATAAACTGTTTCTCCCTCCTCCCCTTGTTTTATTTTGTGAGCTGAGGAGAGAGGATGGGTTGGTGACTGGTTGGTGGGGGGGTGGAATTTGGTTTGTTTGCTTTTTTTTATTCATTGTTTTAGGTTTGGGGGTGTTGGTGGGGGTTTTATGTTTGTGTTGGTTGGTTGGTTTTTCTTAATGGTATTTAATCATGATCATGATCAAGACACCAGTTATCAATTCAGGAAACTATCTTTTGTATTTGATACAATTAATGTCCATCAGCCAATGTCTTGATGGCAGCATTCATCTCACCATGGATGGAGCAGTGACTCCTGAAAGTAACAGCCTCTCATTATTAATTCTTCTGATATTCTAATAAAACATTTAAATCATTATGAATTAATTTTGCACTCATGAGGATGTAATTAATATGAATATGTATATCCACAGTAATTCATGAAAATCTAGTAATTAATCAACTCATATAGTTTCTAGTTCCCAAGGAACATAAACCAAGTAAAACAAACATATATTCCCAAATATCAATTTCATTAAAGGATTCTGTATTTAGACAAACAAACCCAACTAATATACTGACATTCTAGGGTTCCCCCTTGCCACTTGAAAAGAAATTCCTCAGTTCTTTCCTTGAGTATCCATTTTAGCAATATGGAAATAGCATTCACACAGCTGTGCTTACATAAAGACTTCCTAATGCTGTTCAGTGCCCTAATACACATTTCTGAAATGGAAATGTTGTTTGTTTACAGTTTCAGCATTTTGTAAATTCTCTGAGTTTGTATATCAAAAGATAAGCCCATCATGTGAGTTCCTCCAAAAGTGAACATAACTGTACGCAAGCTGTGACCAAACCAAAAACCGTTTTATAAGGAAGTGAGAGCCTCTGTTCATAAATTTAATTTCAATAATAAATCTTACTCTTTTAAGTAGAATTGCCCTCTTCCCTGCCCTGCCCCTCTGGCCTCCCAGTATTATGCTTTAGGAGATAACACATGTCATTATAATTTTTGGCAAAAGATTTTAAACCACATTTAGACCAGAAGATTGCAAATTTCCCAATCGTTACAATATAGTGGAGCTCCATACTAAATGACAGCATTACATTTCCTTCATTACAATAATACATTCAACATGTACTTGTGGAAATTTTTTTTTGTCAAAAAAGGGAATCAGATGCCATGGGTTGCTGTGCCTTCCAAGGTATCAATCCTCATTCTGTAAAATTACCGACTCAAACGCAGCCATGAAAAATTTTGAAATTCAGCATCTGCAAGTATGAATGATATATATCATACAAACCCCAGGCCCACTGTAAATTTAGGGGAAATATGTGCCCCATGTGGAACAGGAGTGAGCAGGATGTGCCACTTTGGTTCTAGCTGAGGGCTCAGAGGAGGATGCCATTCCACTCTCCAAACCAGGGAGATGCTGTGGGAATCCTGCGGCTCAGTTACTGTGCTGCCTTTAAGCCTCATTTAGGAACCAAAATTGTCTCCTCTCTGTACTCATGGTTTTCCAAAATCACCATTACAAACAATTTTCATTCTGAGCGGCCACAAAGCCTGGAAAAAGTCCTGGCTTCTCCACTTTTGACTTAGGTATTTCATTTTATCAAAAAGCTACTAACTTCTTGCCTGGAGAGATTTACCTGACTTGTGCCACTTATATTTTTTCTTACATTCAGATAAATAAGCCACTTTAGGAAAGATCTAGACCACTGGAAAAAAGTGTCTGTAGCACTGAAAAGAGATCAATTTATTGCAGAAAAAAACCAAGCAAAACAGCATGAAGTGCTATTGCTTTTTTCTGCTTTCTTTCAGCAATATATTGGAGGCAAAAACATAAATATCCTCTTTTATTTTAAATACTGCTGGTCTTCTTCCTCATACTTGGGACAGCTCTCAAAAAGCTCAAATAACTTTGAAGGAAACAAACCACAAAAGTCAGGTCAGCTAATACAGAAACCTGGGGATGAGTGTCAGCAGTTGCATTTCAGATTTCATGGGACACATCCAAACTATCCCAATGGTCCCAGGTGAGAACCAGTTGAATGGTGGGAGAAAAAAAACAGCCCTAAAAGAGCCCTGTGGCACAGGGTCCTCTGTGCGGGACAGCAACCACTCAACAGCAACTGCAATTGCTCAACACCAGCTCCTGGGATCAGTCTGAAAGGATATCCTATAGTCAAACAGCATAAATTTCCAAAGAGATATTTTTACTTACTGGTTTTACTTATAAAGAATTTATTTTCCAAAGGAGATCATTGCATATTATCTTGGGAAAAGTTGCCTACGCTGCCAAGATATTTTGTTTGCTGTCTGTCTCATGTTCTTCAGAAACCCACACACCATATCCTCCTAAAAGGCCTCCATTTCTTTCTGTTTACCACATTGGAAATTCCTCATTTTAAACTGACTGACATTCAGAAAACAGCCACTCTACAAAGCTTAGCACAGCACATCAGCCTGAAGTAGGTGTCTCACTGGACCAGGAACAATATGGAGACCTAATTTGTAAACTGGTTTCCACAGTCATAAATTAAATTTAAAAGGTCTGGAAGACATGTTCAGAAATTATTCACATAATTAAAATCGGCTCCTTTGCAGTTCTGAGTTTTAGGAATGTTTGTGGAGTTTTATTTTGTTGTTTTTATTTTAATTTATTGCTTCCTGCATGGTCAGAGAAAGAAAAAAATAAGCCAGCTGTTTACCATTGTACTTCAGACTTCAGAGAAAGGAAAAGAAGCTTCTGGGTTCACAACCAACATTCACCACAGGCACTGAATTACGTGCCTCAGACTTCCAGCTCTGAACTCTTCACAAAAAGCCACTTGCTATTCAGTGGCAAGACAAAAGCACTCCTAAAACCTTAATGGAGGTCAACAAATCAAAATGGAAAAATTCATCAGGAACACAAATAGCTTTGCAGGAAATTCATGGTAAGTGGAAAAACATTTAGTAACTCACAGAGTTACTGCAGTCTTGGCCTGACACAAGGCTAAAGCTGTTGCAGTTTGAGATCACTTCTGTTCATACAACACAGGCCACAACCAAATGATTCTTTCCATTTTGAAGGACTCCAAGGACTTCCTCATCAGAGGCCTATTAGGCACTAGGAGTGTTTGCTCTTAACAAACATGAAGTACTTTTTCACATGCCTGTGGTGTGGCTGAAAAGGAAAGGCTGGCTTCAGGTCAGGGACAATCTGGTCCAGCCAGGAATGGTTAAGGGGAGGTAGTCGCACCTCAGTCCTCTCCAGGAAAGTTCTATAAGGAACAGTTCTATAAGAAATTTTAACCTAAATATTACATGTCCCTTACCTAGATTTGGGTTCTAACAAAAACCACAAACCTCTGCTTTGAGATATTTTTGGCTCTCTACAATTATCATCTTTACATTCCTCCATGACGCCTGAAATCCTGATGAAGGTCACATCCAAGGAAAGACCTACCACTACTTTCTCCAGGCTAGAACTTTGTTTATTTTGCATAGCCAGGAAATCAAAGTGAGTTACACATGTGGTTTGTGGATTCCTCTGAGCACAGAAAAATAAACCCAAATGACCCTCCAACAATGTATGGAAAAGAAATTAAAGGGGAAATAATGATAGGATTTTAGCTTGAATGCATCTTAAGACAGCTAGGGAAACCCATGGGAGCATTATGTATATATTCCTACTCCATTATAAACCCAAATCTTAAAAAAAAGGTATTTTTAACTATCACATTACATTTTGCAGATCTAGAAGAACCCCAAAATTAATGGTTCTAATCCTGATCCTCTAATCAACTTGAGATATGCAGACAAAAATCTACCACCCAGTAGTTCTTAGCTATTTTACATTGACCTACTACAATTTCCTCTCTTTGGAATTCCCTATTAAGGCACCAAAAACCTTCAGTGATACAGAAAATGTTCTGCACTTTTTGGAAGCTGCAATGTTGTTTGCTCTTGTGAGTCTCAAAAAACCTCCAAAAACCCCCAAAAACACACCAAGAAAAAAACCCACAAAAAAAGAAAACAAAACCCAAAACCACACACACACAGAGAAACAAACAAAACAATAACCAAAGAAACTGCAAACAAGCCAAAATGCCAAACACAAAAGAAATAGAAAAAAATGCTTTGTTCTCATACCCACTAACACCTAATGCAGGGCTCAGTACATTACATTAAATAGCTACATTTACATTTTTTTGGTAAGACCAAATTAATTCTTACACTTGCTACCCATTATCTACTAGAAGATCTTCTTCTGTAGAAATTGCTTCTGAACAAAAATAATTAAGCTACCAGAATACTGAAGATACACTTGTGCAACCTGTGTAACAGGTGTTTGCCCAAAATCCCTTTCTCAGGAACAGGGGCAGGCTCAGGAACATTCAGGGACCAGAAAACAGATTAGATGTACAAATAGTTTATTTAAGAAACATAATTTTTTAATATATAGCCTGAATAAATGTTTCCATCTATATCATACCATCAAAGAAAATCAAATATGAAAATGTGTCTTTCTGACCAAGCCATGTTATCACTTTAAGATTATAGTTTTCCTTAATATGATAAGTATTTCAGAGCATAGAATTTGCATAATAACCAGGTCTTTAAAGACTGAGGCTTTTTTAAACTAGCAAATGTCAAACAGGGATATTTACCATGTGGTACAAAGTTCTACTAAGAGTTCTTGAGAAAAGAGAGATTAAATTTGGTTCCAAGGTCTATTCAGCCCTATAACTGTTTCTCTATGCAGGAGTTCTTCCTCTTGTTAAAACTTCTGCTAGCAAGGTTGTGCTCATAAACAAATTAATAACTCAGTGTTGAACTAATATATTGAAGTAACTCCAGAGAAAACACAAATATACCTGGAGGATGAAGTTATGCTTCTAATTGCAGCCATGAAATAAGGTAGTTTTTTCTTTTTTTAAATTACAAAGAATATATTTGGACAGTTCATGAAGTAAAAAGTTAAGGAGGAGATGGCAAATGTTATATTAAAAACACTCCTGTACACCAACCAGCATTTCACATCTTTGTCCCTGTCCATGCCAAGGACCTCCTACTAAATAATTTTGTATAAACTGACTTTATCTGATATGGAGTTTCCATTAAGCAAATACTTCCCACTTGGAAGTTTCTTTCTTTGTCTTGCATTTTTTCTAGCTATGTATTAGCAACTTCTAAAGGGACTGCAGAAAGAAAACCTAATAAAAATCTGGCTTAGCATGATGTCCTTGATTAGGACCTGTAAAAAGAGGAAATTAAGGATGACAGTGACAGCTTGCTACTCTATATTCAATTAAGACTGGCCTCTTTGTGGCCATGGTTCATGCAGGATGTGCTGTTATTTAATACAGCCCAATTCTGGCAGCAGAACAATTAGAATGAAAAGCATAACTTAAAACAGGCTCTGGCAATATTTCTTTGCCTTTCCTTGTGACATCTTCAGCAGACTTTAAATGCAAATCTTGAGATCGTATACTATGCTGAAAACCAAAACTCATATTCTGAGCCCAAATGCAGCTTTCAAAATACTTAATGATGTGAAAATTGAATACGGTAAGACTGAAGAAAGCAATTGGAGAAGGGCTTTGGTGCCTACACAAAATCCAAAGAAAAATAAGTGCTATATTTAAGCAATAAATCCTAAAACTGACCTCCATTCTGTGGTGAGCTCAAGCCAGGCTCTTATGTCAATTACTATGTCAATTATGTATTCAAGGTGGGCAAAGCTCAAGCATACCACCACCTATATTAAATCTGGCACGTGTCCCTTTTTTTGAATGACTCACTTTTAACCAAGACTATAAGAATCTGGCAAGATTTTCCTACCTAACAATAATCATCACCCTTTCTCCCTGGTTGGTCTGCAGGGCTTCCTGGTGAGGTAGCCACGTTGCAAAGTATAGCCCAAAGTCAAGTCACATGCAGATTAAAATACCTTTCTTCCTACACATTTCCACCCTGGGGCTATTTTTTCCTCCAGAAACATTCTTAAGCAACTTTCTGTTTCACTGATGATAGCTCAGGTGCTTCAGTGGCAGCCTGAATGACAGTGGGAAGGAAAGCCAGTACCCAAACAACCTCCATCTCCGGAAGCCTGGAAAATGCCCCTGCCAAGGGCTAGGTGAGTGTACTGGAAAATATCACTCTGGTTTGGCCTTATTATATTTTCCTGCTGTTGGCCACTGTTAGAGACAGCCTGCTGCACTGGACTGATGATTGATTTTGGGACATTCCCTACATGTGTGTGCTGAGCTCCTGCATTCTATCTAACAATCTGCTGCAAGGGGGAAAGAGTTAAATCCCTTTGTCTTTTCCTTTTGGTATAATCAGTATCATCTCATCCCTTCATTCTTAACTGGTAGAATTCCCAGAATTCCCAGCAGTTCTATACTTCCTCCCAAATTCTGTTTATGTTAAATTCAGTATCTCTCAATGTGATTTTCAATTTAAAAAAAAAAGAAAAATATACTTAAAAGAGAACATCAAGTCAGGCTGTTGAATGTTATCCAGTGATGAGAACTGTGGAGATTTTTTGTCATCTCAAACCCAGGCAATTACCAAGCTACAGTGACAAGCCAACCAAATACTTTTAGAAATTATGTATTTACCCTTTAGTTTGAGGTCCACATTGTGTCGCAGCCAGGGATAAACACCATAGTTGGACATATCTTCAGGAATGGGGTTATTATATATCCAGCCTTCACATGCAAATCGATAGAAGTTCTCACATGGATCTACAGATTGATTTATCTTGCTCAGGATGCCTGCAGCTGTAAAAAGACACTACATTGATTTTGTGGAACACTTTTTCTTAAATAGAGAATTACACAAGGCTACAGTCCAGAAATGATGATTAATGAGAAACAAACAAACAAACATAAAAGACAAAATATCCGCAATGAATCTTCTTGAGTGCCATACAGCAACGACAACTGAACTTAGCACTAACGAACATGAGCTGCTGCAGCCAGGCACCTGAAGACAGGCTCTCCATTGTTGCCATGATAGAATTAATTGCCTGAGGAATTTAGTAGTGATACATATTAAGTAGATTGTGATTAGCATTTCAGTAACTATGCAGTGTTTACCTCTAGTTGAATACTGTACTAGAAAACAAATCAAATTCTGATCTGCCGTATATTGGAAAAAATAATTGTATTTTCAGCTCCATTTTGTGACTGCTTTCTTACCAGATACTATTGTCAGTGAAAGAGAGAGATCAGTCTGACAAACCCAAGACTCAGTAGCTTTTCAGTACCTAATCATAAAATCATAGAATTGTTTGGGTTGGAAGGAACCCTTAATGGTCACCCAGTCCAACTTTCTGCAATAAGCAGGGACATCATCAGCTAGACCAGGTTGCTCTAACCTGCCCTTGAACACCTCCAGAATGGGGGATCCACAACTTCCCTGAGTGACTTGTGCCAGTGTTTCACCAGTCTCACCATAAAAATTTTCTTCCATATAACTAATCTGAATCTACCCTCTTTTAATTTAAAATTCTATAGTGTGTGCCACATCTGAAACAAAAGCATCTCTGTGCTTAACAATTCACTTGCTAGTTTTCTGGTAACTGTAAAGGAAGCCACAAAATACACCTGAAGGTTAACATTTTGTTTCCTATTAAAAAAAAAGAAAAATAACCCCTATGGGAAACTTTGAGTCAACCTAGTTAGACAAGTATTAGACCAAATTAAAACATGAATTTTAATTGTACAAAATAAATAAAACTGAAGCAACTTGAACAGTAACTTTTTAAAAAGTTTGGGGTTGTCATTCTTTCTCCCTCATTAATTAAGGTTTCTGAGTAAAATGTACAATGGGAAAAAATTAAATGGTATAAATATCTCATTAACATACTATAATCATGATATAATTGAGAGGATAAAATTGCTGCTTACCAGCTTCAATGCATTCTGCAGTCAAACAGTACTGTTGCTTCGGATGAAACTTTATAAGACCTTGGCTAACTGCAAAATGGAAAACCATAATGAGATCATTTGCAATGAATTTTGACAACTGCAGCCAAATGTTGTGCACTCGATCATTCCAATATCAGTGCAGCCTCTGGTCCCAGTGCCTCTCTGACTGCTTTTATTTAGAGCACTTAGAATGCATATTAAGTAAATATTTAGAACGTATATTATGTAAATACTGCAGCTTGTACAAATAATTTTCCCCTCCTAGTCCCACTTTTTCCTTCCCCCTCTTTGTTCACAGGCAGCACAGAACAAGGGCTGTCTCTGCACAGTGCCTGGTGTAGCACCGCTTCAGCCCTACTCACTGACAGTGAGCACCACCATGATACAAACAATTCAGCATTGTTATCATCCTCCAGAGCTTGGAAACACAGGAGAATAGAATGGCTTGGGTTGGAAGAGACCTTAAAGATCCTCTAATTCCAATGCTCTGCCATGGGCAGAGACCTTCCACTAGGCCAGGCTGCACCTTCCATGGTTGAAAATGCAACACGGAGCAGTCCCACCACCCTCTGCAGGGTTTCCACTGCTCCCCTGAGCTGGGGGCTCACACTGCCCTGCAGCTCACACTGCCCAGCACCAACAGGATGCTCTCCCAGGGCCTCCTTATTCCAGCCTCGAACAAAGCAGATTGCAATGGGCACAAGGATAGCTGTACTTTATAAGGCACAACCCAGTTTCTGTCTGAACTGTCTCCAAAAAGTATTGTAATTGCATTTGCTTCCAAAAGCCTTGCTGAGAACTATGAAATTGTCAGTTAATTTTGCTCATCTCTTAAAAACATGTATTACAACTGCCACTGAAATTTAAGCACAGGAATTGCTAATTTCAGACACTGCTCTCAGGCAGAAAATATGCAGATAATTGATACTTGGGATTAGGAAGGGAGAATCCCAAGGGATAGGTGAAATAGCACTCACTGAATGTGCTCAGTAGGCATAAAGAAATGTCTCATTATGTCCATTATCTTAATAACAGTCCATGGCAAAAATAAAAAAAGCAAATAACACTGAACAAAAAACCCAACAACGGAATATATTATGGTACCATAGTTTTAACAGTTCTGGTAGTTATAAGGCAATTTCTGCTGTAGTTATATGTTGTTTAAAAGTGATAGAAAAATGTGAAACATCATTTCAGCTCAGGAATTTTTTTTTACAAAAGGTCCTAGAACTAGAATTGAATATAAAGCTGTTTCATCTCTTCTAGTCTCACAGTTTTAATGGCAATTAATGACAGAAATAGCTGAATTTCAATCCAAGTTTCTCAGAAAATGGGAATGTAAAACTATTTCTGGACAGCTTTTCCAAAGCTTGCACTGGTTTAGTGAAACACAACATCTCAAACACCTTTGTAAATTAACCAAGAAATGCACAAGGTTTTGAGGCATACAAAGATTGTAATTGGAATATTGAAGATCAGGAGAAAATAGAGAAGTGGAGATCTCCAGAATATGATTTTGAGCCACTACAATGATGAACTACAAATAATGGATAATGTCCCTTTTAATTAAGTGTTGCACTCCTTCCAACACACCTTTTTTCCCTGATTATAGGGCTGATTAGAATTTAGAATTTAGCTCTTTAGAATCTATCCAAGTCTTGAATGTTTGCTAGACTTTTTTCTTAACAAAGCAGAGAAGGGAGGGAAAAGCCTAGACATCCTTTCATTCTTAATCTGAAGCAGCCCTTGTGTTTTTGATACTTATAAACAAAAGAAAAATGCCATTTCAACTGGGAAACTTAAAATTTTATCATTAGAATCAAATTTTGGCAGTAACATCTCCATTTTAAGTAACAGCTAATTTTGACAGAAAGAAACTTTGCACAGTTTGGTTCCCTTGACTTTTATTGTTAAGATGACTAATTACGATATTATTACTTAGAGTCATGGTTATAACCCTCAGCATACTAGCTTCTTCCTTGATAAGCCTGTTTCCAAATTCTTAAGCAAATACACACAACAACTGAGTTTAAAAAAAAATAAATCTATAAGGGAAAAGGCATACAAATGTACAGAAGCAAATAATGTGAACATTCCTGTGAAGAGAGAAGCCTAAAGGACTACCAAGTCAGGAGGAGAGGCTCTCAAATTGAGATTCAAGGCTGCCTGACTTCTCACCCAAGGGAACTGGAGAGCAATCTGCTTCCTCCAAGGAGGAGGTGGCTCCTGCCCTGTCACAGCCCCCACTCCTACCAGAGTGTCACGGGCAGGACCCCAGCAATGCTCTGCCCTGGGAGCTCCCACTGAAGTCACGGGGAGGTCACAGCCAGTACGAGCAAGGAGCAGTAAATAACAAAACCTGACTCTCCCACATCCACCTTAGACTTGTAGGAACTAGAGAAGAAAGCAGGAGAAAGCTACACTTCACTCTTCAGGCTGGAAAATTGATTTCAGGTGTACCAGAAACAGCAAGTTTTGCAGACTAAATGAAAATTTGTAAGAAATTAGGAAAAAACAACATCTTGAGGTGCCTGAAATATTTCATATGGACAGAAAAAATTATGTCCATTTCTACAGTTAAATAAAACTTTAAAAAATTAAGCTCAAACTTAACCAACAAAACCATGTCACAAAGAAGCATGGAAACATGTAACTAAAAAAAAGTTAAACCAAAACAATTTAACTTTTTTCCCTTGATTCTTTAGGTTGAAAATTTCAGACAATTTCCAAACAAATCCTAAAAGCATTTTGGTTGACCTAAGGCCAGCATTTTCTTTTTTTTAGCAGTTATGCCAATGAAAATTTTGACACTAAATCCCTGCCTAAAGAGCATGCCACAGGCACACTTGGAAAACTGTCCACAGGAATTAATATATTTGCTTGAATTTTCACACCTGCCCTATGGATAAAGCAGTTCTATTTCTGAGTGGTAAATGTCTATTGCTTTTATTGCTCTAAGCAAGAAACAAACAAATCTAGTGCAGGCAAAAAGAAATAAAGTCTCTCCATTATCACTCCCTGGTGTTTATACTGCATTCTTTAAGTGAGGAACTTTTTTTTTTCATCTAGAAATTTGAAGATTCAAACTTGCTCATGGTTATAAAAAGTTTTGTTGACTTGAATGGGATCACTAACACAGAAGTTACTTGCCTGCAAATGTTGCAGAAATTGCTCCAGAGCAGAAAAACTCTAATCAAGAGTGGGCCTGGTGCTTTAAATATCCTATAGAAAACCTGACATTGTTTTCTATGTTGTGACTATAAACAAAGCAGACCTTTCAAACAAGATCACAATATCATAAAGGACTAGAGGAAAGAAAAAGATATGCTTAGAGGCAAGGTTTCCACCAATCTAGGGAAATTTGTGTTGGTCTAAAGAAACAAAAAGTTGGGCTCAATTGTTCCAAAAGAGGATCCAACTCTGCAAAGTTCTTACACGATACAACACAGCTTCCTCTTTGGTTAGAGTTTCTGGGCATATTTATACTTCTACACATAATTTCAGAAGTGCAGGCATAGGCTTTCAAGTGTTATTCTAACAAAACCAATCTACAGGCAATTCCAAATCTGGGAAAGGAAAAACTAATTCCTTCTCTGTTGCATCTAGTTACAGTTTATATATCTGATGAAAGTATTTCAGCTTCATCCTAGATGCACTCTTTATGACTTTTGTGCAGGCGACTTTGCAATTCATCTTAGAAGAACAGAAAGATCTAAAAAATGTGCACGCATATGCACTATTGAAGCTTTCTACAGGAATTTTAGTCAAGCCCTAAATGAAAACCAAATGAAGGAAACTCCAAAAGATTCCATAAAATGTGTGCACTACACAGATTCATTTTCAGGAAACAGAGAATATTACTCTACATCGGTCATAACCGGTGAATCCGTAACCAGCACAATCTCACCTGTTTCTCTCCGTCCTGTGAAAGAACCCAGTTCTGGTCAGAACACATTCAACTGATTATCCAAATTTAAATTCAGCATTCAAAATGTTACACGAGTTCACAATTCATCTCCCAGCTCTAGGGTTACCACAATAAGAACTCCTTTACTGATTCATATCCCTTTCAGGATAAATACAAAAGGAGGCAAAGAAAAAGAGACTTAGATTTTCACCAGAAGACATCGTGAGGCACAAACACAGGCACCCAACAGACAGGCTGGGGAGGGCTGTGCTCAGGTTAGTGTCAATGCCTTCACTTACCCAAGAAAAGAGCGGTGCCAAGCACAACAGTGCCACTCACAAAGACACCAAGGGCGATCCGAGTGGCTTTGCTGGCCGCTCCTCTGGCCTCGGGGGCTGACTCTCCTTCCATCAGGACAGCCTGGGATGTGCTTGCTCTCGCAGAAGTCTGGTTTTCCCCTGCTGCTGTTGTGTCAGTGTTTCAACTGTTCACAAACTGTGCCCATGAGCACTCCTCCTCCTCCTCTCTCCTATTTAAAACTCCAGGTTTCTGTCGTGAACCATTTCCTAGGCACTTCCTGCTCTCTCCCTCTCAAAGCAAAATCACATGTAAAATAGTAGTTGTCTCCTCTGTTTTGCTCTGCCCAGGAGGAGGAAAGGCAAGCGGTGGCCACAGTTTGTGCAGCTCTTGCTGCCTGTGGAGCCTCTATGAGCCAAGAGCTCAGCAGTCCCCCTTATCAGGGGTTCCGAACACGAGCATTTCACAACGTCGCTGAACAGATGTTTTAACTATTCAAAGAGCTGCACACCCTCTCCAATCAAAGCAGGATTGCTGACAACTTCTACAAACACAAGTCTGATGGAAGGTTTTCTTTTTTTCTCCTTGCACTTATTTAAAAAGACTAATTATCTGCTGACTAAAGTTTTCTCCTTTTAAACCATTGCTGCTGCATCATTTGGCTTCACCAGAAGAGGTACCCACTCAGCAGACAAATCCCTTTTTAAAGCTTCATAAGAACTCTTAGAATATCATGTAGCATTTTATTTCGGGAATTTGGTATGTGACGCTGTGTGCCAAAAATCACAGTCAAGCAGCACAAAGCAATAATCAGCACAACCTACAGAAGAGTCCTGCTCTAAAAGCTAGATCTGTTTTTTTCCAGGCAAGATATTTCAGTCCTTGCCAGTACACAACACATTTCAAGAGATGATCCTATGCTTCCAAGTCAAGTACTACTATGAGCTTGGTGGAAAAGTATCTATTTGACTTCAAGATGGTGGGGGATTAAAAAAAATCTTATTTATATGGATTTCTCAGTGGAATAGACTAGATAGTCCTCTCTCTCTGTAGCAAGCTTTCTCCATTCATCAAGTAAAAAAAAATAGCCATTTCAGGGTGAATTCTCCAAGCTGAGTGTGACATTCAGCCCTCTGAAGAGCTCTTGCTTTCTCAAGAGCTGGACTCTCAAACAAAACATAAGGATGCAGAGAGAGGCAGCACCATGCTCATGCCCTCAGCAACAGTTTATATGCCTGAGTTACTTTTATGGGGACTTAAAAATCCTCATCTCAGCCCCCAACCATCCTGATAAAAAGTTGCACAAATAGAGAGAAGAAAAACATATATGTGCCACAAAATGTGTGTGATGGTAGTCAACAGTTTGGAGACTGAAACGTTTTTCCATGTGAGCACCTGCACACAAGTTGTCCTGGGTGCGACATGGACATAAAGGGAAAGCCCACTCTATCTAGAAGAAGACTTAAGAGTTTGAAGGTCCTGAAATCTTCACTTCTCAACCCCCTCTACTGCTTTGCTGGGGTCCTGCAAACAAAATGCCCTCAGCTCTTATTCCTGTCCCTTTTCACCAGGAAGATCCAAGAGGGCAATCTCATCTCTGCTTGGGGCAGAACAGGAAAAAAACATTTGCTCCTTTTCACCTGCCTATTGTCCCACATATAACCCATTATTTTGACATCCACCAGCTGAGGCAGGAGAGGGAAATGATGCTGCAGAACCAGGAGGACCACATGCCTTCCAGTACAAAAATTCCCACTCCTACATGAATGACTCCATGGGCGTGAGCAGATATCTGGTTATAAGAAATACTCAGCACAAGACTGTTACCAGCACAGGTTTGGGAAGGTATTTGTGTGACGTTGGTGCAGTGTGTACTCTTATCAGAAATCACTATGATCTCAAAGGGGCTGCCAAAAGGGCAGGGTCTTGAAACAGAAAATGTATGGACAGTGTGATCTCAACACTTAATCCACTGTGTCCATGATCCAACCACTGAATAAACCTCAGAAGGACCTTTTGATGAGTATTTGTTGTTGGCGACCTGATGGTTTTTCTACTGAACCCCAACACTACAAATGCTGAGCTATTAGACCTATTCATACTGTCAGCTTTATGTCCCTCCAACCAACACTGAATTATCATATCCTTACTCTATTCCTTCATAATTTCTAAATTTCAGGTTCTTCCCACTTTGAGAAGTACTAGTATATACTGAACATCATGTTCCATCAGTGTTTCACTAGCAAGATTTTGCTTTCATCGATTGTTGCTTATATGTAAAGCCTTATAAACTAAGGGCCTCGTTACCCTTGCAAAATCACAGCTCAGGCCTGCTACTTCGGCCAAGTAGAAGGGAACTGTGGAAGAGTGACTCAGCTGGAACAGGGGTGGAGAGATGTGAGACATGTGCTGCATGACTGCCTCACGTCCACATCATGGTGTGCGATGGGTGGTTGACTAGGACTTGTTGTGCCTTAAAACTATGTAAACTGATAACCAGCTAAATGCTTAAAAAGGCTTGTTTTTTGCAATAAAGCTGCTCTCCTTTGCACTGCCTGGGGAATCTGCATGGCTCTGCATCATTACAATTGATCTCTTTCTAGGACATCAAGCCAGAAACCAAGAACAGCTTTCAACAGACAAAACAGCAACCAGTTATTTCTCTTTGGAAATCTGTGTTGGGAAGAGGGAAAGGAAAGATACGGAAGGAACAGGGAGAAACTGGACAATTCATTCCCTCTCCCAAACACCAGGTGAGGACTATGGGAACATGGAGCTACGCCAACAAAATCCAGCAAGCTCCAACTACAGCAGTCCTCTGGCCAGTCAGCTCCAAGCAGCACCTAATCCTTGTGGCAAGAAAAATCACAAATCAGCTGTCAGCAACAGAATGACTTTTCTGTGTTTGGGTTTGTGGGCTTATTTACACTGTGGCATAGTACAAAGTGTCCTTCCCTCTGGCTGTAGAGTCTCCCTGTAGTCAATAAACCATCTTGGTTTCTCCAGCATGTACAGAACTATGAAGTTACAGCTAAACCATAAACAGCTGCAGGCAACAGCTGCAGAAGTCCATTTCTGGCAGTGTTTAAAAAGGTGCACAGAGCACATGTAAATTCCTGATACTGATGATCTGTGACAGAAGCCTGTGGAATTTAATTCACATTTTTGATGAGCCTTCTAGGATTTGGTTCCCTTGCTCATCCCAAGTCCAGCAGCTCTTTGGCAGGTACAGGATACATGGCCACACTTCCTGCTGGAACTGCTAACAGTACTCCTGGCCATTGCAGCCCAATAAGGCACTTAATGAGGCTGTGCAAAGACTCTGCTAAACATTCATAAAACATTGAACAGACATAGGGGGCAAAAAAGTATTAACTAAATGCTACATGCTCCAAACCACACTTCATTCATTCAGAATTCCACCTGACCGAGATCCCATTAAAACAATGGGATCTGGCACTTACAACAAAGTCAGGACAATGCACAAAAAATTCTATCCATGGTCGTATGCCAGAGCTGGCAAACCCTCTGGAACATGCTCAGGGTTGAACTACAGCAAGTGTCCCAGCCCCTGTTCACTGTCTGTGAATGTGTGTGTGCACGTGAATGTACACTCACAAATACACGAGTGTGTGTTATCCTGCTCTTCCACAAGCAGACACAATTCTCACTTCCAGCCATTATGTCAGCCAGAGAAGAGCACTTTTCAGAGCTAAAATCAAGAGGACCATTGTCAGCTTCTCCTAATATACCTTGGGCCAAGGAAGTGAGATTTGATTATTCAATTGATCAACAAGATCACACATATAGCCCAGTTTTCACTGGACCAGTCAAAACCAGTTGCATAGGTGTTGGTGAATGTCTGGAACAGCAAAATAGCCTAAAGTCAGCACATGGTCAGCCCAAGCTTGCTTAAAGAACCTGCGTGCAATGAGCCTGAGTACTGTAAAATATTCAGTTTTTCTGGCACTTAGATAACTTCAGAACATATTAAAACAATCACTGATACTTTTTATACAAAGAGAAAAAATCCCAGTTCAGTTCTAGATGTAAACCCTGATGTAACACAGGTAAAATATATTAGGTTACTCCAACACATGAGTTACAGACATTGCCTCAGAGGACACTGACCTCATGATGCACATCAAAGTCTTGCCCTATCTGGGAGTGCCCAACGCACGTTAGTGCGAGTACAGTTTAACAGAAGCAGTCCACAATCACAGCATCACAGCTTTGGTGATGTACTATTGAGCATTTTCAGCCCATGGTAAAAGGAAAACACAGCCACCATCACACTGACGGAAGCAGAGACACCAGATACAGCTTGAGTGGCTTCCTTGTAGAAAGAAAGAGAGGTATGTGCTGGCTTCATTGAAAGAGATTAATTAGTGTGGGTCAGAGTAAAGGCTATATTCCATCCCATTTCAAGGGTTTCACCCTGGGCCTTGAACTGTTTTTTTTTGAACTATGCAGCTGTTGTAGCCAGAACTGGGCTTTATGTACGCAAAGAGTGCTCAAGCAAAGCCCAACATGCTGCATTTGAAGACAACTTGACCAGTTGTCATCAGATCTCTGAATTTTATAAATTACGCTCCCTTGGCTACAAAAGCTGCCAAATTTCTGTGCTGCAGCCAACAGAAACCACACTCTGGCACTGCTTCATGTCCTGTATTCATGGGACAGATACAGCTGGAAATAAATGACTATTGTTTTCCACTGGTACAGCCACATCACAGAAGGCCTCAGTGCATCTGTGAGAATGTGGGTCATTAATTAGGAGTCAATACTGAGCCAACTGGATTTGCAGGGCTCCAAACACTGCTGGTGGCAACCTTTTCCACTAAATGTAACTGCAACTGCAAGAACACCCTGCAAAGCAGAAAACTTTGTTCTCCAACATTTAACACCTCAAATCAATTTTTTCTTTTTCAATTCCAAGTAGATTAAGCTATTCTCATTATCCAAGTAAAAATTTTCCCTGCTGCAGCAAACATTGAAGTCTCTGACCAAAAGGTGCTTATATCTAACCCAAACAGCAACTGACTATGAAACCCAACATCTGGTATGATTAAAGTTATGCCACTCAAGTTTGCAAGCTTTTATTTGCTGCTTTTGAAAAAGCACTTTAATGAAGCAATGCATATGTTCTCGAGCAGAAGGAACTGCTTTAGGTCTTGCGGCAATTTTTCGTCAAGAAGCACATTAAATTCTAGCTAAACCAAACACTACTTCTCCTAAAGGCCACATTCACACTACAGAGCCATCACATGGGCATCCTTCCCATATGTCATCCTGCTGTATTGATTAAACAAGGGGGCATGCTGACATGGACTGTACAAAGGCATTTCAGTCGGGGATTAAGAAACATACAATATACCCTGGCACAACTCAGAGCAAATTTTTGCTTTTTTTAATATAATCTAACTACGTACATAGGCTGTAAAGACACTGAAAAAGACATTGCTGGGAAATGTCACTTTTCCAGTGATCACAGGTGCAGGGAGATAGAACACAATTAAGTATCTGCTGTTTCCTTAAAATATTGCATCACTCCACCAGAGCTTTACCCACTTATTTTGCTTTGTCCAGATGTTTGCTCACAGCTGTCAAAGTCTATTTATATGAGTGGAAGCAAGAAGCTTGGTTACCAAGGAGTTTGTGTCCCGTGGATGAATTTCCAGGCATGCAAAGAGACGTATTCACTGGCATTTTAAATTAAATGAGGAGAGCCACCAGTCCTGCACGTGACTGCTTTCAGCATCTGCCAAAGAGATCCCTCCACTGTGACCTCCTGTCTCTCAGAGAAGTATGACTGCCTCTGCAAGAGCAATGATTCCTGCCTGCTCTCCCACTTGGATCTCCAGCAGCACAAATCTGTCTTTGGCAGCAACAGAGCCCAGAGACAGCTGCAGCCAGGAGCAGAGCAGTTGCTCCACAGAGGTGCCACCAAACAGGTTACAGGCACTCTGTCACTGCTATCTACTCAGAGCTTGCTTGTGCTAACTTATGTAGGAAACCAAAAAAATGTGAAGGAGAAGCTCCTCCAAGTGCTTTAACCCCAAGACAGTAGAGCTCAGCAGTTCCATCAGGCACAAGCTCTGGTGAAAGCTCTTCTCGTACAGGGGATGTTGGGTCACATCCCTCTGCACAACAAATGCACTTAACCAAGGGCTTGTAGCAGAAACAAGACACCTTTTCATCCAGGCAAAGACTTGTCAGAATTAATATCTTTGAACCCAAACCCCCTCTGTCAAATTTGACTGAAGTTGGCTGGCAAGGTCCAGCATTACTTAGCAAGGCTGGTTAGGAGGGAGGGGACACAGAGACAGGAAAGCACAACTGCATAACCTCTGTTTTCAGAAGAAACTACCCTGGCAAAAAAACCCCAAAAAGCAAGAAAACCACCAACAAAAAAACCCCAACCACAAACCTGAAAAATTAAATCCTGCTCTTCCAGGGTATTGCTACAACCAGCTCAGGGTCTTTGTGAAGTTAGTTTTATTTCAAAGCATTTCATTCCACTGAGTTATTATTCTTCTTCATCTCAAAATGAGATTAAAATTCATTTTGCACACAGCTAAAAGCCAGAAAAAATCACACATTAAATATGATGTCCTAAATAAAACGCCCCTTGACAACGTGAGATTTTGTGTGTATTAATTCATTGGAGGTGTTTCTAGATATTGTCTGTTCTTGTCCTCATCTTGGCAACTCCAGTAACAGATACATACATATCTAATAATGCTAAGCAGCAGCCCCTCAGCAGAGTTTACATGTATTTAGCCAGCAAGTTCTCTGTAAAGGGAAGACCAGAGTCAGATCAGGTTGAAACCACAGCATGAGTCCCCATGGGACAGAATCCTTGAGACCAAACATTTGCTTTCCTGAAGCTGCAGAAATCCTCAAAAATCAAACAGTTAGGCACCAACTATAATTATCTTTACAAGTCAAATTGCTATGTCTCTGACAGCCCTTCCCTTAAGTTTCCAACATCTCTATTTCAAATAAAGCTTTGTTGTCTTCTTTACTATTAACACAAGGTTTTAGAACAGAATAAGGACCTCTGTACTGTCAAACATACCGAAACTACTTGTTACAGATCAAAAGCTGGATCATTAAATGGTATTGCTCCCCATAAATTTTCACTAACCTAAGAACAAGTAGCTGGATTAGGGAAACTGATGAAAGAGCCTCAGTATGGCTCTAACCAGCTACACTTAGACATTTAAATAACCATGCAAAGAAATTAGCAATACTGTTGGCAAAGTTAATAATAATGACAAAAATAAGCATGACCAAGCTTGCTTAAAGGGAAGGAAAATTACGCTGACCAAAGCTAAATCCTTGCCTACAACTTGCAGAAAGGCCCGTGCTCTTCTGGAAAAGTTTCCTTAGCTTCTTCAATGTGCACTTCCCAAGAAAATGACAGAATTTTAGTCCACTAAAAGACACTGATAAATTCATAGGTCTTTAATAATTTAATGCTGTTTCTGTTGCTAGTTCTTTGAAATTGCTGCAAACATGATCTTCCTCTTCCTTGGATGAGCTGGTTGACTGAAATGGGACATTCATTATCCAACTTTAAAACAATACCCAAGTAAAACTTCCATGAAGATTGTGCTTTTAATAAAGAAGTGATAGATGTGATAAGTGTCTTGCAATATGGACTACCAACAGAATTCAGATTGGCCAGAACATACAGCATCTGCCTTACCTAGGCAAAAGTCTGCAGGCTGGCAGTAAATTTCTAAAAACAAACTCAGAGTATCGTGGCTTTTGAAGCAGCAATTAATGAGAGAAAATAAGAGCCTGGAGAGGCATATTCCATCTCCTCAAAACAGAGAGAAAGCATTCACAGCCAGACTACATCTAGACTAAGACACAAAAAGATTTCCTACTGGCTTCCCAAACCTGACTTAACTCTGCATCTGGGTACAGCCCCCACCATGGTCAGGGCAGCTCAGGACAGAAGAACACTGGTAAAACCTTGATGAGGATTTCCATGTGCCAGGGGCATCAGACAGCTCAGGGTGTGCTGTAACCAGAATGTGGTCCCATAGCCCAGGATATCAACTGTTTTAAGTGAAAGCCCTCCATTTCCTCACAGCTCATATGCTTCCTAGAGGCTAAGATCTGCTCCTCTTACACAGGCCTTTCCTAACTTTCTTTGGTTCCAAGTCTTTCCCTGGAAAAGCAGTCTGAAAAAATGCAGTGCCATGTTCCTGCTTTTCACTAAGGTGCTGACCATTGCTGAAATTAATTCATTCCCTTTGCTGTCACTACTCACACTTTTCAGAGCTCCAGAACACATTACCAGGAATGATGCAAATGCAGCTCACTTCACTCTGTGTCAATCAGATAAACTCACACTCCTGTCTAGGCTTTCACAGTGTGATGCCATGCTACATTTTCTTGGAGCATTGCAGCCTTTGGAAAACATGCTCTTAAGAGGTATGGAAAGTTTTCAACCTCATTTCATAAAAACATTTATGGTTTACTGCCTTTATTTTAACCACATATTTTTCTTCCCTATATCTGGGCATAAAAGCAACTATAAAACATAATTTTAAGCTAAATAAAATACTGAATGAAACTCATCCATTGAGTTTCATTGAGCATGAATCATGCTCATTCCATTGAGCATGAATCTGGATGCACTATAAAATATTTAAAGCTATTTAAACGTATTTTAATAAGCATGACATAAAATGTATTTTAGTGTGTTTGAAGCTCAGATGTATTTGAGTATCATTTGTTCACAATTAAATGCTCAAAAATGGTGACATTTCTGTTCACTGGAACAACTATTCACTCACTGCCAAAAGAGAGCCAAGCAGTGCTGGCAAGCCAGGTCACAAGCATGACCCAGACCTGGACCACGTTGTTCTGCTCTCCCAAATAATACATGTTCAGTAAATAATACATGTTCTACTGGATGAAGGAACTCACCATGGCCCACACAAGTACCCTGCCACTGTAACTCACTGAGCAGGGCCCTGCCTTTGTGATAACATATAGCAGCACTCCTTCTGCAAAGGTATCTAAAGCCACATTGCTGATTTTGCTCGTAGTAAAAATGAAATTAAATAATGGGCCTCACATGTCTTTCTTTTTAATGAACAGAGCAAAGAAGGTCAAGAGCCAGAGAGCTCATGTGGCATGAAATGGGTGCTGTCCTCATATTCTTTAAAACAAATTCCTTGTGAGAAAATATATCTAAAACTTGAGTAAGATATTATCATAATTTTAATCTAACCTCAGAAGAACAGAAAAAAAAAATCAGTCCATGTAACCAAAATCAACTGGGACAGCCAAATTGGTGACAAAAAATTTTATTTAAAAGTTTTGAAGGTATGAATGGCAACAAGTAACTGAAAAATACATACACCTACAAAGCTACACCACCAGCAGAGTACTGACACAGATAAAGCTTTTAATTCCCACTAGATCAAAGTTACTAGCTCACCTTTTACATATTCTCAAGAGCTCAAATGATTTGAAATTTCTGGATTACTGAAATCATAATACCATAGAATATCTTTGGGTTGGAAGGGACCCATAAGCAATTCAGTATATGGGGTCAGAGAAAGACAAGAAAAAACAAGTGGTAGCCCCCTTAACAACTCCTCTTCATATTTCTAAAGCAAGTAAAATCCATGGTGCTCTGCAGCCTTTATTTTAAACATTTATCCCATATCCTACACCTGGCATGACTTGCTCCTCAACCCCACCACCAGTTCCCATTCCTGCTCACCACTGAGCTCTGCCAGCACACACAGAGCCAGATAGATCTGTGTGAAGTACAGACAGCTTTTTCATCCATTCATTTCAGCACTGTAGCTGAGCAACATCAGTTTCCCATTTCCCTTTAAAGTCTCTGCCTGCCTGTTTTTAATGTCCTTGGTTGGTCACATAGCCATGGGAGAGCTCCCTGAAACTCTCACTGCAGAGGAGACAACACAAGGTGAGGCCAAAGCAATGAGAGTGCAGAGATAGCTGGGACCATTCACATGGCACAGCTACTGAAATAAATAACTCCACAGCAACCCTCTCCCATAACCTGTAGCATTGGAGGGACAGGGTTAAACATACCTTAGAAAACACTCCAGTCAAGAAAGTCTGAAATATTTATCTTTGAGAAGGTACAGCTAATTAAGTTTCCATATATCTCATAAGCATTTGCAGCACTTCTAGAAACAGAAGCTTATAGAGACAGTGGACAAGAGGGACTCCACTTCCTAGCCTCAGCAAACCTAAGGGTTAGGTCTGTATTCGGAGCAAGCTCTTAAAATAGTTCTAGCACAACCCCTAGGCTGAAAACACACACTGCAATAGAAAGGCTTTGGCAGTAGTTTGGCTCTTTAGATTTAGCTCAAGATAACAACCTCTTTCATTGTTCCAGAAGTTCCACAAGTTGTTAATATTTTTATGCCTCCAGGCTAAGCAGTCAGCAACTTGAAAACGGTTTGGGCTCCTCAGTTTTAATGAGGCTGTCTCTTACCCTACTTACCTAGAAGAGCACTAAATTCCTCTCTTGTTTTCCTAGTCATACCTAATGTATCACCTTCTTTTTTTAAAGGTTGAAAGTGTTCCAGGGAGACCTAAGAAAAATGTCAATCCTACAGGCCTCCCAGAGAGGTGGTGAATGCCTCAAGCCTGTCAGCATTTAAGAGGCATTTGGGCAATGGCCTTTAACAACATGCTCTAACTTTTCATCACTTTGAGGTGGTCAGGAAGTTTGACTAGATACTTCTCTTTGCTCTAGATGTTCCTTCCAGCTGACCTTCCATTCATTATTTTACCAGTTACCAAGTTCAACGTGTTGCCCGTTAAAAATGCAGGGAAGTGAGCAACAAAGATTAAACACCTCTCACATCCCAAGTCTTTTTTTCTTGGGCTTAAATGCACTCCTGCCCCTTCCTTGCTCCACTCCCCTGAGAGGTGCAAGGCAGTGAGCTGGGCTCAGTCACTACTAACTCCACCCTGCTGCTCCATCTTCCACACACTTTTCCCTTGCTCCAGAGTGGGATCCCAGCCAAGGGCCACAGACCTTCAGAATAAACCTGCTGCCAGAGGGGCTTGTACTTTCTTCAGGAAATATCCATGTGGCCCCAGTGCAGGTCCTGTGGAGAGCAGTGTGGACCCCTACCCGGCCTAGCTCCCTCCGAGGGCTGCAGGGAAGTCCATGCTCCATTGGAGTCCTGCCCAGGGCAGCAGGGGAATGTCTAATCTGATGCCTGCAGTATTCTCCCCTCCTCATCTCACCTTGCTGCTCACAGGACTGTGCCCAACTCCACCATGCAGCATTTTGTCACTTCTCACCCCAGCCAGTCGGCCTGCAGCTTCGCTGCAACCAGGCCCAGACACCCATGTACCTGCGCCATGAGCGACCTCTGCAGCTGCCCGGGAGACACAGGCAATCCTTCTACTTTGGAGCAGTGCAGAAAGAAAAGCAAAAAACAGAAGTCTCTGCACACAAGGCCATCTCCCAGATGCCATTGAACTGCAGCCAGAGGTGGGTGAGGCTGCAGCAGTGGCTGAAGATCTGACAGTCAAGAACAGAGTAACTGTGGGGCCTCTACAGGCCTTTGGGGGTTCACTCTGTGGGACCCTAGAGCACAAACCTTAGGAGAAGAAGCCAAGGCAAGAGGGTTTCTCCAGCCTTGAAAAAAGACTGGGGAGACATTATCGCTCTCTTTATCTACCTGAAAGAAGTGAGGTGGGGATCACTCTTTTTCTCAGAAGTAATAAACAGTAAGACAAGAGCCCACGGCCTCACTTGGTGCCACAGACAGTTTACACTGGCTATTAAGAAAAATTTTCTCCACTGAAAGCATTATGAAGCACTGGAACAAACTGGAGGGAAGCAGATGAGACACCATCCATGAAGTAGATATGGGACTCAGGGACATGGGTTAGTGTTGGCAGTGTTAGGTTAATGATTACCTTCATGCTTCTATTAAGTGCATCTTGACTCTAACTTAAGCCAAATGCCTGTCTGCAAATCAGCTCCAGAAAATGCCAGCAGATAACTTCCCTTTCCTTAGTATTTAACTGTTACATATACTGTAAGAATTCTACAATTGTAGTAGAAACATTTTAATTCAAGACACAGGTGAAAATTTCTAACAGTATTCAGTCTTTTCTAAAAAGAAAAGTCAATGCCTGTTCCTGTAAGTGTTGTGTCAGTCTTCATTGTGATTTTAAACAATGAGCTGTCAAAATTTTCTTTCCTGAAAAAAAACCTGTCATCCTTCCACACCAATTAACTAACCAGTAGTTATGAAACATCATTGAAAACACCTGTGTTACAAGACATGCCAATCACTAGGAAGTAATTTCACAGGATGTCCCACTGAGAAGCTTAAGCGCAGAATCAGGACAAAGCATGGAATAAAATTAAATTTTTAAAATCAAACCCATCAGGTTTGATCATTAACTAAATTTAAATGGGGAAGTGTTAGATTAACACTAGCAGCTACCAGAACAATAAAAGGCTTCACAGAGCTGTACATGCTCATCGTTGCTGTTCTCATCTACTAAAACTATTGTTCTATTCCACTGGTGCATTTCTGTGCCTATACAAAGAAGAGTTGCATGATGTTTCCATTATACACTAATAAAATACTTTTGTATTTGGGTGCTGCACAGGCAATATGGCACATTCATCTCTGAGTCATGAAACATCCTCTCAAGTAACACACAAAGTTACCATGGCATGTTGAAGTGAGATGGCCATAGCAGTGCTCTTTAATTATTATCATACATTTGCCAGTCCTGATCAGTATTCTCAGTTCCATGAGCTGAAGACAGCAGAGACACCACTGGGTATCCTTCTGC
Source organism: Trochalopteron elliotii (assembly GCA_024734555.1). Taxonomy (NCBI): domain Eukaryota; kingdom Metazoa; phylum Chordata; class Aves; order Passeriformes; family Leiothrichidae; genus Trochalopteron; species Trochalopteron elliotii. The sequence continues at coordinate 1,203,761 of JANPWX010000163.1, read as the reverse complement.
CTTCCTCCCTTCCATGCTCAGTGACAATCCATGAGTTAAATCCCACAGCTGCCTTGCCTTTGGACTTCATGAAGTTTGTCTTTATTTGCTTCAGTAATCAGTCTACCCTTAAACACTCCTTAATCTGAAGTTTCCTTTTAGTCTTCATTTAATTTCCAGCAGTTAAGCTCTTTTCCTTCTAAAATACTTGGAAGACATCTTGTACTCATTACTGTTAAAAAAAAAACCAAAACAACCCCACAAACCCAAATGTTTCCAATTTCTCTTCCTTTCTGTCCAATACCATCAGAGGACAGGCTGGGCAGTGCAACTGGCACTTTTTTGTATGTCCAGATGTGTTCCCCAAATCCCCACACCACATCTGTTGTGCTGTCTAGTTTCTTGGTTCCTCCTCCTGGGCTCATTTCCCCAGTTCCTCTCCAACTTAATGCCTCTTGCCCCTTCATCCTTCCTGCTCTTGACACTGCACAGGAATACTTCTCATCACACTTCCAATTATGAAGTTAATTTCACATTTTACTTTTCCTTCTTTCTACCTTCTCCACTTCTACCTCCAAAGTTCAAGTCCACTGCAATGTATGACCACAGTATGAACTTCTTCACATCCTCCCAGCTCACATTCCTCATTCCTTGCTTCCTAAAGCATTCGACATTTCAAAAAGACACTTCTGAGCTGCTCAATGCTATTATTAATCACTGCAGCAGTTGCTTACTTTGCTACTTCTCTCACTTGCTCCCTTGGCATCTCTAATGACTCCAACTACTCTTCTCTCTGTGGGCAAAGTTTGTCAGCTTTCTCCTATTACCCACAGGCAACATCATCTGCAGTCTCCTATTCCTCAATTAAAATAAGAAATTGAGCTCTCTTGCTCTCACCCGTCCCCTCACCCTGTTCCCTCCAGCAAGCTGTCAACACCTCAAACTCTCAGACAGCAAAAATAAAAACCCAAGATACCTATCTTCCCTACCGTGCACGTAGGTGCTGCAAAATTACTCCTTACTCTACCCTCAGTCTATATGTGAAACTTTTTTCCCCTCTAAGTTAAGACTTCCCCCTTTCTTTCTCCCCACTAGCAAGTCTTCTGCTGTCACTGTACTTAATACAGATGTAAATACTCCTCTTTTCCAGTTAGCTAGAATTCATGTAAATCTCTATTTTCTGGAAGTCATGTTTTTCTTTCATTGTATGACATTATTCTGGGGTATGATTTGGTAAGATTAATAACTTCTTTGATGTGTCCGTCCTGGTCATGCCCTTCTCCCTGTTTCCTAAACTTCTGTGCCAGTTTCCATCATTCTCAATGTCACACTGACTTCCCCTAAGCTTGTCTTTTCTCTGTGCCACACAATGAGTCACACTGACACCCAAATCCAACTTACTGCTTTAGCAAAAAAAGCTCAAACTTCCATCTAGGGACCCTCAAAGAATTCACATCTAAAATGCTGTACAGAAATTAAGTCTTTCTAGGCAAATATCACTGAAGTCTCAAGTGATTCCCCCCATTACAGTTATCAGTGTGCTGTTCCATGCTACAGAGTATCTTATCTGAGCATTTATTATATGGAACATAACTGAATTTATTAATCTGAGACAGAAAAGATACTCAATGAAAGGACCAGGAAGTACCATTATGTGACAAGGAAAAAGAGGCACAATGGTAAGCATCATAACCATCAATTCTGTGAACTGAATCCACAACGGATTTAACAATTCAAACACACAAGTAATGACAGCATACCTTTATTTTAACATGTGCACTGCACTGATGCAGTAGATACAACACCAGCAGTCTTCTCCTTGCACAAACTACTATCAGTCAATAACTTCTAGGTGGAAGCAGCATTTAGTGCAAAGAATAATTAAGAAACCTCTAATGTTAACCATGTCTTGGGAACTGTTTGCATACGTAGTGCAGCAATCACAGCCATTTCCCAACTGGTCTTAAATATGGAAAACTGAACAGCTATAGCAGTTTGCATTTGAAAATTCTAACACAGACTTGTTTTTCTTTTAAAAAAATCTACACTACAGCAACAAATAAATAAAGACTAACAATGTGTACATATTTGCTCAGAATCAATTCAGCAACTTCAAAAAATATAATGTTCAGTGTTTGCTGAATTGCTTTATACTGCATCTATCACTTCAAAACACTACATTAAAAAAGTTAAAAGAAAAAAAGTCTTCCAAATTTCTTCGTACCCTATTAGTTGAAAAGTCTGCAAGCATTGCTGCATCTCAGCTATTAATATCCAATTCAGATCCCCTGGTTATTCTGGGAATCTTTACAGAACAGCAGGCCCTTGTGCAGTGATGCTACAGGGAAGCACAAGCCCTGGTACAAATACCAGATTAAGTCATCACTCCTTGCTAAAAACCAAACCATCCCCACTTGTTGTGACAGATTTCTACATCTGCCAAGCTCACCCAGGAACGCAGATGCTCTGAGCTCTGTCCCTCTGTGCTTCATTCCATCTACATGAGTAATCACACTAAGAACCAATGGAAATATTCATGCTTGCAAAGTTATGGATACACCTGTTTACAGGATATCTGCATTCATCTGCAGCTAGACAACAAACTGACTGCAGTCCTGGATCATAAATGAAGAGTTTCTACTAGATTATAGGTAATAATATCAAAGTATTTTCTGGGATGCCTACAACAGAGCTAGAACACTCAGGGAAATACAGGAAACTTTATTCTACTTAGAGGAAAACTCTGTTCTTCAGGAGCATTCAGTGATTCACAAGCTGTAGGCTGTGGAAGAACTGCATCCTGTGTATATTAGAGAATTAACTGAGAATTTAAAATAGTAAGACTGAAAAATGCTTCTATTGGCTATCCAAACTGGAAACATTTTAATGGTTTTAGATTAATTACAGACAAAAGAAAAAGGAAATTTTGACAATTTTTCTAGTATCAGTCTGGAATTCTGCGTTGGCTGCTCAGATTCTATGAAGAGTTTATAGATGTGGGATGCAATAAAATTTTTCTTTGTGTATGGTTTAAGAACATAAAGGACAGCTTTTGTTTGGTTTGTTTTCATTAACAGTATCTTGGTGGGGCCAATCAACTCTCTCCAATAAAACTAACAAAATGTTGATATGGGTGTTGAATGACACATAATTGTTCAGGATTAGAGTGTTTAGGGAAATAGTACACGTTTTATTCTACCTTGGAAAAGTAAAAAAATGCATGCTGGTCATATCCTTCCTACCTCCTTTCAGGTAGGATTTTTAAACACAAGTATTTTAGTTGATACACAGCAAACTCTTACAAAAATATAACTTTTGACAGCATGAGAAACTGCTGAAGAAAAATGCATCTTCTTTCAGAACAGAACTACAATGGACCCCAGCTTCTACTGATTTTTTTACACTGCAAGTGAATCTAACTGAGCAAGAGCCTCACACAATATGGGCCAACTGTGGCAATACAACCATCACTGACCCTACTGAAGCACACATACACACTTGCTTCAAAACATTCAGTACAGGTGCAGATAAAGATAGATCACATTACATCCACATTTCTTCATCTTCTAAACCAACCTTTACTGCAAAAATATAGTGCTTCCTGTAAGGCTGGGGAGAAGATATGCCCAAATGAACCTCACTACACTCAATTTCTTGCACTGTGGTGGAATGAAAACCCAGCCTTGATCTTCTTGCATCCATACAAAGCTGCTGTCAAATCTGTATCAGAATCCAAATAATCAATATGGCAGCAACTAAAGAATTCCAGGAGATAAAAGGCCAAAGATTCTTCTGCAGCAGAGATTACAGAAATGATGAATGAAAATAGGGCAAAACAAAAATTTAAGACTGGCTTTCTTCCCTTTATAACAAAGGACTTGGGGTATTCTCTCAAAAGATTTTTTTTTTTAGTTATGCCCTTCCCTATATGGAAGCACTGCAGTGTTCATTTATAAAAAAAACCAAAACCACACAAAACCCCTTTCCCGTTTTCAAAAAGCACCATAAATGAAAAACCTGTTGGAACAACAAAAACTCCAGGGACCACCCTTCAGTGATGAAATGCTAAAGATGTCTTTTTTAATTAACCAGTTTGTGAAGATCTACAAAAAAATAAAAAGGATCACATTCTAAAGGTTCAGTGCAGTCAGCAGCTATATAGTTTTGCTGCTTATTCATCTTTAAGTTGACGTTCAAAAATAACACCCTAGCTTGTCAAAATATACATTTTCCATTTGCTTTTAAATTAAAATAATAATAAAAAAAATTAAAGAATTCACAATCAATAGCATGACTAAGTTTCAGGATCATCTACAGCATATAATTTAAAGGTTCAAGATGCCAATATGCAGCATGTGGCAGGCCTATATGCTCCATGCAGCATGTACATTTAAGATAATCTCAAATAATCTTGATGTTCAGATGCCAGTCTGTTTCTTCCAAATCGTGTAGAATACCCATCTGGAGAAAATAAGCAGTTAAGGAAAAAAAAGTAACTTGTACACAGTTAAAATGTAGTTCTTTTTACTTATATTTAAATTCTGAAAACTTCTGGTAGCAGAAGGGTAGGCAAAACACTCCAAAGTGAAATCTCCCTGGATTCTCTTCTTGACTCAGCAGTTCAAAGATGCCCACTCTTCAAATCACACACACGTTCCATTAAGGCCTGGCAGCTGTAAAGGCAAAAACAACTAGTTTCTCTGAAACTGTAAGCTTTAAGGGCAAATATCTTGATATCCTTCACATTCTTTTGTCTTGAAAATGCAAGGTCAAATCTGCATTTCACGAAGAGCTGACAATAATGAGAAGCAGGAGGAGCTGGCTATAGTCAGCCTGGAGCCAGTACAGGGTCAGTGTGGAGGCTGCAGCAGAGAACACTGCCAGGCTTAGAGACACAGAAGGGAGGCAAATGAACACACAACAGAAGAAAGGCTGTGGCAGTATCACATGCTTCATGTATTATGAATAAGATTGTGGAAAGATGTTTCCTTGTCAAGAGAGACAGACACAGCAGGCTTCACCCTGCAGAAACATTTCCAGGGAGATCCCACTAAAGCAGCAAACACGAGGCAAATGCAGCTGGCAGAACCACTTTACAGTAGATCAAAATGCCCCTTCTCATGCTAAGGGCTTGAAGTTTAAAGTTCTAGGCTCCTTATATAACTTCCTTGACACCCACAAATTGAAAAAATTCTGAAGGATTATTTTTAGGAATGGGATGTTGCTGAGAATATGCATACCCCTCCATTTGGAATATTTTTTTCCAGTAACACTAACTAGTAATGATTGTTAGGAATCACTCTTCCCCATTCCCCAGCCTTAAAAATCAAGTCTGAGCTGTATGTTCAAGAATAGCTCTATCAGACCATATTTAAAGATGTTGATCATGCTAATCTGTATGAAGTTAGTTTCTCATTTTTGTAAAAGAAAAAGTAAAGATATAGCCCTGTTAGAACTCCCAGGCAGCATTACCCTTATCATACAGTTTATCCTACATCACATACACCACTCAAAAACATTAACAAAAGCCTGTTCATGAAAGGTGCTGATCATTTCATCAGCTGTGAATTTATAGCACTTTTAGAAAACAATTCTTACAATGAGCCTCAAAACAAAACTGCAGTAGTTCATTTACTATAAAAAAAAAACATTAAGTGTTTAAATCAGAACTGCCTTTCTGCTCAAGTTCATTACCTCCAACTAATCTATGCTTGCTTGATTTATTAATACACACTTTCCCATCTTCTTCAGTCTTTAAGGATACAATTCCATGTAGGAGGGAACACACACAGTTTCTTTTGAAAACTCCACAGGACAATAAAGCCTGCTAAGCTGTTGTTCATACAGAGTCAAGGCATCAGTCAGATTGATACAGTTTCCCTAAAGGAAAAAAAAAATCCCAGTCACAATCAAGCAAATAAGCAAAATTTCAGATGAATATATACATTTTGACATTACTGCAAGGCTCCCACATATTTCAGAAAACCAGATACATGCTGATCTCAATATTTAATATTTACAAGGCAAACACTGAACAGCTTGTCCTCATTCTGCCTACAGCAAACAACAATTTGTATCCTTTCAAGAAAGGGTAAGTATAGGGGGATTATCTATATGCTCATTAGCAGAAGCAATCATTATATGAGGGGTTCCAGTTAAATCAGACCACCATGTGCTGTTTACCTATAAAATCTACTCCATAACCATTTTCTTTATGATTGCTTAAATGCATTAGTAAACAGTATTACAACATCCAGATTTTTCTCAGTTATTTAACATTGCCTAGATCTTACAGTGTTTAAATGCACTATTAAAAAACTACAGCCTGTTAATTTTAAACTGATCCCTCCACAAAGCAGTATGACAAAATACATCAAATTATACAGAAGTTCTCTGGCTGCAGGCTACACTGTCTTGAGTTTCCACATGTTATGCTTCTGAAAAGGAAGAGATTCCAACGATACTTTTTTTGTCTTAGGGGCGAAACAACATACCATTCTTGGAATACAAACACATCAAGGATTACAAGGAGTGAGGAATTAAAAAAAACCAAGAAACAAACACCCCACCCTCCCCCAAAAAAACAAATACTACCTCCTCCCCCCAAAAAAATTAAAACAAAAAACCCCACCCAACTCTTCCCCAAGCAACTCCTATTTGCAAGCACTACCTTGCCCCAAGTTAAGTATTAATAAGAAGCAGAAGTTACTGCAATGTATACCTGGGATGCCCATATGGAGAAAGTTCTAATTAGAAGTCTGAATTCTACATATCCATAACACATTTGAAGATTTAGTGGTTACAGTGAGCTCACCAGAACACCAGATTGAACAAACACCAACTACCCAAAGCAATAAAGGTCAGTTGTGTAAGCTCAATCAAAAAAAAAACTTTGTCAAGTTTCTTGACTACATAACCGAGTAGACTAGCAAATACTTTACTACCTTAAATTCAACAGTCTTAGGAAGAGTGTGGCAAATACAAGTTATTTGGACACTAATTTGAAATTAAGTGAAGTTGAATACAGTCAGCACTGCATGGTCTACAAACCACTCAGGTTGTTTTTTTCCAGGCATAAGGCACCAAATGAAGACTCACCAAAAAGAAGTATACTATTGCTATGGCACAGCACAGATATAATAACTCTGTGACTCTGGTCAAGGTGGAGATGTTGTTAAAGGCCCTTGGTGCACTTACAGCCAAATGAATTGATCTGAGATCTTCCACTTCCAACACCTTCCTGAGGAATCTTCAGCTCAACCAATATGCCCCAAACATGATAAACCAACCATGCTGTAACACTGCACATCAACAGCAAGTTACATGATGACCATGAAACTCTCCTGCCCACACAGTATGTGCCAGTCTGGTCATATGTAGGGCAGGATGAGATCTTCAGGAGATGCATGTCCCCATCTTCCCCTAATGGTTTGATTTACTCGCATGTAGTACAAATGTCTTTTACAGTGATCTAGCACAAAGCCTGCTTTCCTCTTCTGATTTCTGATCAGTAGGTATGGAAGCATTAACTAGCATTTTCCAGAGTTACTCTCAATGTAAAAATCTTCAGCTGTCCCACACATTTTACCACTTCTAGTGGAGGAACATTTGCCACAGAAAATAAAAAAGGAGAACAAGAAGGAAATTTTTATGTTAATGAATACACAGTTCCTAATGATCCAGCACAAGAGCCAAAGCCCCACAAAATGATGGCAAGAAATGTGAGGCACAGAAGTTGTGTTAGAAAGAAAAGGAGTCTAAAGCAACAGCCTCCATCTGTGGAATGACAGGATCTGCCTGCTGCTCTGAATGACTTTGGAAGTGTTTGTGTGTACATGCAAGTACACAGTTTGGGGTTTTTTTTTAACTGACCAGTGAATGCAGTATCTTGTTTGTTCCTGCCATTCAATAACATGTGTAACCAGCACCTGATTGTGAAAAAATGCAGATGGTTTAATTAGAAGAAGCTGTATCTAATGAAAAAAATTAGCTCCCTTACAGTCACATCTTATTCAGTATTTTAGGACCACGAACTTGAAATGAGGACCCCAGGAACCAAGGACTTACTCACAGTTAGGGCTTCCTAAGTGTCTGACTAACTATGTTTCACACATTGTGTTGCTCTGCTAAGACACTTGCAAAGCTTTTAAATCCAAGAGCAGGGTCTTTCATAAAGACTTGTCTCACTGTGCAGCTAATTTTTGGTGCTCACAGATTTTTTTTTAAAATGGCCTTAAAATTATTACATGCAAACAGATGCAACTGAAAGTTAATTTTCACAAAGCAAGGAACTAAGATGAGTTTGAACAAGTACTATCTGTGCTCTTTAAAACATACAACAGGCAGAGGCCAAAACAAGCAGAGATCACATTTGAAATCAGTATTCCTAAACAGCTCCGTTTACATTGCTTTTTTAATGATCAGATGACAACTAGAACCAAAGTGCAAAATGTACATTCTGACTTTGGGATTTATACCATTTTTCCCACTTTTTACTGGCAGGATTTTTCACAGTGTATTTAAAACATTTCTATTTCAGGACGAAGTGAAAAGAGAATTCATTCCACTCATCTTCCTCTGAATTTTTTGCTCAATTTTTTTTGGATTGTGCTCAAGTTTTCACAAGTAGAAAAGAAAACCTCAACTTAAAAAAGAAAATGTTAACACAGCATCTTGACAATGGTCTCAGGCACATGATGTGATTCCTGGGGTTGTCCTGTACAGAGCCAGGAGCTGGACTTTGATGATTGCTGTGAGCCCCTTCCACACCAGGAAATCCCATAACTCCACTCTATTCCATCACTCATCTTTTAAAAATCATGTTTGGGAAAGCATTCCTTCAAAAGAACTTGCATAAAACATGTTTGGTTAAAATTGTGACCATATTGCACAAACAAACCAGTACTTGTTTATTTGGTAAAGGAAGGTGACATGCTGTATATGGAACTTTTCATATTTGGGTTTAGGTATCAGAAAACAAATGAGACTCTTAAAGAGACAGAATAACACTTAAGAGCACAATGAACAGACTGCTGCAGTACTTGTTTAGTAACTTGTTATTATCCAGGGGATTGTGGTGGGTTTTTTTGGTTCAGCTGCCCTTTACCAAACATATCATTTTGTTTCAACATCAGACTGAATTCAAAAGAAAACTAAAAAACAACCTGTGTGTGTAATTTGAGTCATAAATAGGAACACTGCTAGGTAATTTACAGAGCACACCACTATTACATAGGAAGTTGAATAGGATACAGAATGATAGAAGAGTATCCAGTTTCCCAGACTGTTGCTTCAGTATTTCATAATTTCCCTTCTCTAGCAAGAGACAAATCACTGCAGACATCATGGAAAATGAATTACAGGAACAATGAACATGCCAAGAAACAATTTTTACTTTTCAAACCCACAACTCCCTAATCTCCAAATCAAGATCTTGCCTAAAGGTTCACACAACTCACCTGGCTCTTCTATCAACCTTTTCCTTCTGGAGAAGTACCACAGGATTTTATAGTTCTGCATAGTTATTTTTTGTAATTATCTGGCTTTACTGAACACCACCTTTCGCACTCCAAAAAATCAGATCTACAAAACTTAAGGCTTATTTCAACAAACTTTATTGAAAAACCATTATTAACACCTTTCCTTAAAACATGACCTGCTTTATTAACCAAGACTACAGTGTTAGTAACACTGTCAATCACACTTAGATGTTCCAGCATCACTGAAATGCCACAGGGAACCAAGCCCAGAAAGCAATGCAGAGATCTGTCCAATAACCTGTGTTCACTCTAATTTCCACTGCCTAATGAAGAGTTATATGGCAGAACAATGCATTGTTTGTTCTGAACAGACACCACAGACCTCAAACAATAGCTAATACTGAATGCTGTTAATAAGGTTTAAAGCAAATGACTCACCAATTACACTTTTCAAAAAGCAAAATCACTTTCTTTTTTCTCACACAGGGTTGAGCCAAATTTTCAACAGAAACCCCTACCAGACTCTTCTGCCCAGCCCCCCTCACTTAATCTCTATTCCATGTCAAACAATTTGACAGGTAAGAACTAAGACAGTGACGCAAATTTTTTTACCCCTTAAGATGCATCTTTCAGACACAAAAGTACTTGAGGCAGTTTTAACTTTGAGATTAGCAAATCTTAATCTCTAAAACCTTGCTTAAGACAGATGACTCCTGAACTGTTTCACAGCCTTTGCATCCTGACTCTGCTCAGTTCTTGCACTCACTTCAACAGCTCATGCCAGTCTCCCAACATCCACTCTTTTGGGCTCCCATAAGGCATAAATCCTGTAGTTCCACGGGTTTAGTTTTTAGGTTTCTACAGGACAGTGCACAACAAATTTAAATAACAGGTACAATTCTGGACAGACAAAAAACATTCCTTAAAATAAGTAGCAAAAAAAAAAATTGTTTAACTCAGTAAGTTGCATTTAACTCTGCCCATCTATAAAGAGGACAATGTCCATCAGCTGGTTACAGGCTGAACTCAGGCCACTATGCTTCCTCCAACCCTCAGAAAGTAAATTAGTGAGCTGAAAGCAGGTGAAAGGGTCCCTTTTCTATATTTACCCGTTTCTTACATGTCTTGATTTCTCATGTCATACATTTCTTATATGTCATTGTCACTGGACACCTTTGTCTGTGACTGTGTGCCAGAAAAGTTTAATTTTTATTTTTAGCATGGATTTCTATTTTTATTCTATAATGGTGTGCCAGAATTGGCCAAGATTGGGTTTTATCCTTCCTCACTTCAGAGTGACTGCTAAGCAGTGAGACACAGTATGACACACGTAGCATCAAACCTAGGCTTAGGTTTTGGGGCACAGGGAGGGCTGTTAAGGAAATAATGGAGGCAAACTTCACTTGAAGTATCTCCATTGGTTGAACTCTCAGTAACAAAAGGAATGAAATGTCTGTTCCTTAAAGTCTCTCAACTACCAAGAAATCACAGAAGCTCACATAGGGACAATACAGCCATTCTTCCAGCCTCCTTTTATGGCTCAGTCATGGAGAATCTTGCTCCCCCATTGGAAGTGTTAATTAGAAAGCCCACACAGCAGCCAAAAAAAGGAGTCTAACTATGGAGCAACATGATGATTGTCTGGACATTTAGAGGGCTGTATAAGAGAGTGGCCAGGAAGAGACAGCTTAGTGAAGGGCCACATGTTGGTGTGGGAGACACATGATCCCTTGCACCAGGGTCAGTGCTGTTTACTGGAACCTGTGAGTGGTCTGAGTTTCTATCCTGCCTGGGCTGAGTGACCCCAACCAGGAAGTCTCAAATTCCTGTTCAGAGGTATTTTTAAAGGTTCTACTACATAAACAGACTGAAAATGATAGCCTTCTCAACCTCAAAAATTAGATCAACAGAACAAAAACTTAGCACAGAAAAAGGCATTTTCTTCGCTACACAATCCACTGTCACTCAGAGACAACCTTACAACCAGTCTCAGCATCTGATACAGCATGGTTTCACAGCTCTAGGGACAACCCTCACATGCTGCTTTGAAAGCACAAGAGAGTGATGGTTCAGAAAAACATAATCCACATACCATGTTGATATCTGCAAGTATACATACCACTTGAAAGAAATCACTTGGGCCTTCTAAAAATCATACTTTTAGAAAGTCCAGTACTGTAAAAACACTTAACATGTTCAGAAGCAAGTTTCTGGGAAGGTATTTGGAGATGAAAGTGGACCTCAGGGTACACCAAGGTCTTGCATCCTCATCAACTCCCATTTCTCTCCATTGTGATGGCTGGGAGCCTGTACCTCTGTCTCTCCTTTGAGAATATTACACCAAGCACCTCACAGACATGGCTTTGTATCATATCACATCACAAAACACTTCAAAACACCAGCTTCAGAAGAAGAATGGAAGTAAGACCATGCTACTGAACCCCAGAGTGGTGGGATTATGTTTAACAGTAAGTTTTCACAAAACCTTCAAGTGTTAAACCTAAAGACAGGTTTGCAAGTTCTGCAGGCTAAGGATCCTAAAAGGTCGTGCCTCTCTTTGCACATCCTGTGTAGGCTGCAACGCTTAATATGGATGATGCAGCTAGAAAAGCAAGGGTGTATAAAGCACAGCTGCTACTCATACAAGTTTTTGTTCTAAGCTGTGATTACGATTTGCATAAAGAAAGTATGGAGGCATTTTCCCCAAACACACTCAGACACAAACTTAAAGCAGAAGAGAATGACATCCATTAACTGCCCTTTTGTATTTTTCCAGAACCGAAAAAAAAGGAAGAAGTCCCTCCTGTATCTTAAAATTGGCCACATAAGTTCTTACATCCCCTAGGAATACAAATAAATAGCCTGAAAAACCTTCCACAGGCAGAATCTCTAATGTTAATAAACTGCCAGGCATTAGCAGTTACTTGCCTCCACCTAGTGGTGACAGGACATTCTGCAGCAGCATTTGGAGACCACTTTGAGAATCAGAAGGAAGGAATCCCGAGGGAACCACCAGGTGTCTTAAGAGCAGCATGCCAGAAATAATTCTTTTTATAATCTCAGATAAATTATATCCATCTGGAGTTAGACAGCACTAGACCCTGCCTGCTGACAATTCACGTGCAGATCAGAACATTTTCCAAAACCTGTGCAGAGCTCTATGAAGAGGTGATGAGCATTTCCCTTTACTTTCCCCAGCAAGGGCATTTAGGCAGACAGGCAGCAACACAGTATGGGAAAGGATGGCATTTTGTGAACACAACTTCACTTTTGGGTAAAGTATTTCTTCAGCATTGAAACAAATGACATCCTAACTAGATGCACATGATTCTGTTCAGGGTGCAAGGGGGCAGACTACAAAGGACAGAAATTTTCAGTGTTACTACAACATAATGCCAAGGCAGAAGAGGCAACTGTAATTGCTAGCAGTCACCAGGACAGCAATCCTTTTGCTGCATTTTTCCTGGGAGACATTTCCTCATTATAGCAAAGATGAGGCTCTAACAAGTAAGTGGACACTCCCTCAGTCACTTTCCTTGATGATATTTAACGGTTTTTGTTTTAGAGACTCAAATTGCAAAGAAAGGGCTGGGGGGCACATGGAGTCCTGCATTTTAAAAACACAACTGCCTTAAAAGACACATGATTTCTTCAGCAAGGCCTGCTATGTAACATAAGCATCCTGGAAGTAGATAGTTGGACCAAAAGTAACCTAAACTCCCAATGTTAATACACAGAGCTAAAACCACTGGCATTTAACAGCAAATACAACAGAACACTCAAAATTTTTTATGAGTTCCCAATGTGTGACTAAGCTGCTAAAGTTGGTAGTGGTCATGTTTGACCTTCTGTCTATAGTCTAACCAATCCTCCAAGTAGCCAGCTTCAGTTCCTTGAATTGAATTTAAATTTAAGTAATTTAAACAAAGCGGTAGACAGGCGATTTTATTTAAAACACCCCAACAGTCTCGTCATCCTAGAACCAGACTCTTGAATTGTCTGAGGGTGTGGTGGGTTGACCTGGCTGGATACCAGGTGCCCACAAAAAACACATTGTCACTCCCATGCTCAGCTAGACAGAGGAGAGAAAATATAGCAAAAGGCTCATGGGCTGAGATAAGGATGAAGGGAACACTCACCAGTTACCACCACAGGCAAACAGACCTGACTTGGGTAATAAACTCCATTTCCTCATCAAATCAGAATGGGATAGTAAGAAATAAATCCAAATTTTAACACCTTCCCCTACCCGTCTCTTCTCTCCAGGATGAACTTTACTCACAAATTCTCTACCTCCTCCCCACTGCACTGATGGGGTTGGGGAATGGGGACTGCAGTCAGTTCATCCCATTTTATTTCTGCTGCTCCTTCCTCTTCACACTCTGCTCTGCTCCAGTGTGGAGACACTCCTCCGACATGAGTCTTTCCATGGGCTGCAGTTTTCCATTAATTGCTCCAGCATGGGTCCCCTGCAGGGTCACAAGTTCTGCCAAGAAGCCTGCTCTAGTGTGGGCTTCCCATAGCATCCCAGCCTCCTTCAGGTACCCACATGCTCCACCATGGGGTCCTCCAGGGGCTGCAGGAGGGGATCTCTGCTCCCCTGTGGAGCTTCATGGGCTGCAGGAGCACAGCCTGCTACACCATGGTGCTCATCATGGGCTGCAGGGAAATGTCAGCACTGGTACCTGGAGCATCTCCTGCCCCTCCTTCATTCAGTGACCTGGGTGTCTGCAGAGATGCTTCTCTCACATATTCTCGCTTCTCTCTCTGGCTGCAGCTGCTGTTGTGCAGCAACTTTTGGTCCTTCAAAAAATCTTATCCCAGAGGCACTGCCACAATCACTGATGGGCTCAGCCTTGGCCAGGAGCAGGGCCATCCTGCAGCCAGCTGGCATTGGCTCTGTTGGACATGGGGGGCCCTTCCCACTACCAAAGCCTGGCCACAAAGACACAGAGAGGGTTACTCCTTTTTCACAGTGGACTACTTTATTTTTTCAGGCCCAACTGGGAAGTGGCTACAAGGACCATCAAATGGGCTGATCAACAGATGTATCAAAAGCTCTAACAGCTGTCTGCCCCAGTATTAACTGTCCTTTTTTTGACATCTTCAGGAAGACTAAATTGCTAGAGAACACTGCTTCTATACTCCAGTCCTTGCACTGGCTACCCATTAGCCCTAAGTCCAATTTTAAGCCACGCCCTGATTTCAAGATCCACCACAAATATTTCCACTATTAACAGGACAGAAATGCCTGACAAATTAAAATTTACAGTGTGGTAAGACCATGTTAATCATATATTTCAACCATAAGATAAATTTTCTTGCCCATAAAACCACAGCATTTTTAAATAGAGCAGCACATTAGAATTGCCAGAAACCTCATCCCACAAGTTTTGCATTTCTTTGCAAACCTGCACAATTTTACAGTAAACCAATTTCTATACATTTCAGAGCCTAAGGGTATTATTCTAAAACACAGTACTTAGATTCTCCACGCATCAGAAGACCAGTCTATGAGCATGACAGAAGAAATACAACTTCGGAGACTTAGATTTCACTGAACCATCTGCTGGCTCCTGTCACATTCTTGTACAATTGCACACAACTTCGTGGCACTCCAAACTCAGGATTACCTGAAGTGTTTTCTGCTGAAAGCTATAATTCTATTACCTGTGAGGTGGCTATACTAATTTTCTCATCCCAGTGCACCTATGTCAAACTCTTACACACTAATGAATGACAGATTTCTGTGTTCTACACTCTACAACTGGAGACATTAGCTTAAAATCCATGTATCTCTTCATGAAGTACATCTGTTCTGCTTTTCCAAGAATTGTTTAGCTGCAATATTCTGCAGGATGCCTTGCTGAGTCTTAAAATTGTTTTAAACTCCAGACAAAAGCACTACATATTCAGCTGAAATAATGAAAAAAAGTCAGTTAGCAAATCCTAACTTTCATGCAAAATGCCTGATAAGTCATTAAAGGGAGACCTGAAGTAAACCCACCTGAACTAGATTTTTAGCTAATTTTGTCCTTTATTTAACTGAAAATATGCAAATTGCAATATATATAACACAGTACTTTATTACATCCAAGTATCATACCTGTGTGAAGTATTTTCCATCTTGCTTCAGGACTTTCATTGAGAGGTCAAGAATCAACCGTAGAAACTCCCATGTGGAATCTGCATATGGAGAATGATTGAAAAACAGAACAGCACATTACTGGCTTGTTTACTTATTACATATTCAACACTTGAATTTTTTTTTTAAAATAAAGCCTGGATTAAAAAAAAACAAATTCAAACCACACACAATGGCAATAATGGCAGGAGTATTGCTTTTCTTCACAGGAATTTTCCTGAAGTTTCCAATAAATTATGCAGTGAGGAAAATTTAGTGGAGTATGAACTCCAAATACTTCTCAAGAACTACATGAGTTTTTTAAATCTTATTCCAGAATAATATAGAGTGCTAGGCACTTGCTAGTCTTTTCTAATATTCAAAAGAAAAATTAAAAAACCAGGTGTCTTTCCTCTCAAATTTGCTCTTTAAATGGAAAAAATGAAAGCATTATGCTGCAGACTATTATGCAGCAGAAGGACAGAAATGCTGAAAAGTCTCAGAAGTTTAAGTAAATAAATTAGAAAATTTACCTTCTTCTGGAGATGTGGAGATTGGAACAGCTGTCAGATCATTAATTACATAATCAAACATTCTTCCTTCTTTGGCATACCTCTTCAGTACAGGAATACAGTCTTCAATGAGAACCTAGAAGAATTAAATATTGTTGCCAGTTCTAAAAACACCCTAAAACTGACCAGGTAAAAGGAACAAACATGGAATCACAGAAATTAAGAGAGAAAATCTACAGAATTAAATACATATTTAATTTTAGGCTCCACTTTCAACTTCTTACATCATATAGAAAGGAGGAACTTCGTAGGAATTATAACAGTGAAAACACAGGCATTCCAAGACTGAAGTTCCTAGATCTGTGACCACTGTTCTTCCTACCAAATGCTGACAACAGTTAATAGTTCCAACATGTGCGTTAAATTAGGTATTTGAGGGGCCACTGATTTCCACAGAGTAGCACCTGACTTCTCTGTTAATTTTTTGTGTGTTTTTATTAGCTCACTCCTGTAAGGTAATATCTGACAATATCTAAGGGCCAGTAATGAAAACAGAAACATGTCAAATTACACCTCATTTTTAAGTGCTGTCAGAAGCAACACAAAGACCTCAGCTGTAGGGATGCATGACATTTGCTGGGGTTTTTATTTTTAATATAATAGTAGTGTAATACTAAGATTTTGCCTGCATGTTAAAAATAATTGTTAAATGCATATTACAAATTCAGGTATTTTCAACAGTATAGAACAACTAAGAAATACACATTTCTTCTATCTTTTTAACAGTATAAGGAATTATGTTAAATACTACAGTCTTACTCCTATCTCCTCTTCATTTCTAAGTTATAGCAAACATTCTCCTACTTCACATTCCTCAAAAGCTACATATGCAATTAATTTTAGAAGCCTGAAGATGGAGAGTTAAAATACTTCCAACATGAACTCCAGTTATTAAAATCTGCAAGTATCACACAAAAGGAGAAAGCTTCCCAAACTTGAGTCAGAAGACTTGCTTCCAAAACTTTGCCATAGCAGTCTTCCAGGCTAAGTCTACATGTATTTGAAATACAACTTGTAATGAAAGAAAAACAAAGCATTACCTGGTAGCACTCTCCTTTCAGATTGTCTAAGACATCTCCGCACGTTTTACGCATGTGTTTTTTACACCCGTCAATCACCATTTGGTCAATGTTTGAAGCTTGTCAAGGCACAATACATTCCAGAAATAATACAAGTAAGAGATTCTACTTCTTCAGAAACAAGTTCTCAAAGAGGCATTCACAAAAAAAAAAGTTAGATGTGTCTACTGGTATATATACTGCAATAGCCAACCTTCTGCACTGGCCTCCAGATTCACTTAGGTGATTACAAAGTGCTGATTTTTGGTTTTAACCAGTATTTTTGATACCTGAGGTTATTATTACAGTGAAAGCCTGAAATGTGAACTGTAAGACTATTGAAAACTCCATTAAGTTAAACTAGGTTAAGATTTTAATCTACATTTTTAAAACAATTATTTTTAGTCTTAGCAAAGGGATCCCAAAACCTAGGATGATCAGTACTTCATATGGCTAACACTAGCTTACATTACAAACTATATGAACTACAGAATGTCGAAAGCTTGATTTGTGTTGGTATTTTTAAAACAGTGTTGGCCAATTTATCAATACAGTTCATCAAGTCCTGACATGCCTATTGATTAAATTCTTTTGCTCCTAGGCACTATTTTTTTTATAGCTTTCTTTACGAAAACAGATGAACTCAAGAAGGCAGAAGTGAGCCCAAAGCACAAACCTGACAGACCTGTCTTCTGTTATTAGAGAAAGCATCAGTCTGATGACAGAGGCACTTCTTTCCAGCCTTATGTAAACTGCTACTCAGAGTTATGGTATGGATTGGGAACCTGAAAGCAGATGTTGCATAATGATGCACAAATGTGTAGTCACTGGGTCTCTAAGCTGACAAAAAAATTTCATTTCAGACCCTATCTCCTCATGCAAATCAGAACTTGACAGGTAACTGTGCTCAGTGCTAAGGTATCAGCAGAAAGTTCAGGTTGATATGAACGATGAGCCATTTGTCAAAGGATATCTCTACCATAGTAACCATCTTTGGCTTCAGTTTGACTATCTCATATAGTATACCTCCATCACCACCTCCTAAGATTAGCACTTCTTTCCCAGTGTAATCTTCCTTTCCATTGCCCATTATGGCTTGAGTATATGCCAGGTCACTTTCTGCCAGATCTGAATGGAAGAAAGAGACAATTGGACAGAAATATTAAATCTCCAATAGTTCTCATTAACTGGTATTAATCCAGAGGTGATACAATACAGACCAAAGCAAGAACATCTATGGAAACAACCTGGCTCAGAGACAGTCCAAGTAATGAGATGATTCTTAGAGTCCCACACAGGATTTCTCCAGTTTTACACATGAACCCAACAATGCCCATCCCAGCATTAGGAAGTACTGTGTGCCAAGATAAAGAGCAGCAGAGCAAAACCATCAGTCTTTGTAACTTGATGCTCACACTTGATACTTCAGTGGGTTTTTATCTCAGACTCATCCTGCAAGAGACAGACCTGGAAACTTTTGAAAATCCATTGTGGACCCCAAGCTAAAAAGAGAAACCTAGATGCACACCAGGGGATCCCTGCACAGAAACAAACACAACCTTTAACACCCAGGTGCTGAAGGGCCCTGCAGCTTGCCTGCTGCCAGCATTAGCTTCAAAGCAGGCAGTAACACTCCCAAGCTGCAACAACAGATCTGCACTACAAGGGCCAAGCTCTGTGCAGCAGCACGTCCTGGCATATCCTGTCATTCTGCCTGGCAATCACCACCACCTCACTTGTGAGTACACAGTAACAAAATGAGACAAAGCATTATTTCAAAATCCCATGGCAGGGAAATAAGTAAGGACATACTTCCCTTTCTACAAGGCACATTGTCATAACGTTCAAGCAAAATCTCATCTCCATATTAAACTCTGATGAAAATTTCTGGCCAGGAGTATCGAATACCCACTTCAATGATTTTTAATACAATTCTATCTGGATTAGAAAATACCTTGCTAATGAATTAAAGAACAGTGCTTTTCAGCTGCCATCTGCACAGAAGCCCACTTGACAGTTGCAGAAAGGTAATTGAATTGTTAGAGGTATTTCCCATGACTTCAAAAAGCTGTATTTCAATTTCTTAATTACTCTGCCATTAGAGTGAAAATAGGTATTCTATCCCTGGGCAGCAACGTCCTTCATTTACCAGAGCCAGTCCTTTACAACATAAGAACTAAAATTTTACAAAGCGTAGTCCTTTTATTGCCTAGATTTTCCAGCAAACAGCAATCTCCAGCTTTAAAGAACAGTAGCCCACCTTCTCCTATGTTCATTTTCAAAAATACAAAGGTCAGTAGGCACAAAGTACCACATATAAAAACCCTCAAATAAAGGTTGGGTCACTATTTTGATTAACTTAAGAGTTCAAGTTCTATTACTGTGAAGAAGAGTCAAAAGATGTTCACACCAATAAAGCAGCTAAATGGTTTGAGATACAGCTGTCCTATACCCCACCAAGCTGGAAATTCCCTTAGAAAAATCAAGGGAACAGCGGGATCATACACACACACGGCAGGTTCCACTCCATATTTCTTTAGAACTCCACTGTGTTTTGAAGACTGACAAAGCAGCTTGTTTTACTGTCAAAGAGAAGCTCTCAGAAGGTTGGACTAGCACCAAACAGAAAAGTTCATATAAAAGAATGGAGGAAAGCAAGGTCTGCTATAGAACACCATCTTCTATTCTCCCAGGCCACTTTCTGCAGCAAAGACACTAACTCTGGAATTTTATTTTTTTTTTAACTCTAGCTTTTACACTGGTCAGCCTGATTAACATGCTTAATATACAGGAACAGATATATGTGTACATGCACAAACAGTTTCCAGCATATGAACCATGACCCTTAGACATCCATTAAAACTGCCATAGCAGGATAGAAAACAACACTTCTGACATTTTCAAGCCAGAGATCCTTAAATGAGATGATACTTACTAACATCCCCACTGAGAATAAGAATATTCCCAAATTGTTTTGAATGCAGAATTTTAATATTCTGAAAAGGTGAATCTTCATCATAAACAACTTCATCTATGTCATACTCCACCAGGCGCCCATCAGCTGTGGGCCAGTATCTATCAATGACACCTCCTCTCAAAATGGCTGGCAACCTAGAAAAAATAATATGAAAGAAGATTACAAAAATTTGGAATGTTTGTTTTTAAAAAATACACTTTAAATATACTATGGATTCACCATAGTAATATTCACAAGAGGAATCTAAAAAAACTTGCCACATTTAACACTTAAACAGATATAAGCAATCTACCAGTCATATGTTAAATATACATGACTTGCTAAGGAACAGACAATATACATAGCTCTTCTTTATGTACAACTTCTACAATGTACCTGTGAATTTCTCTCTATTCTAAGAGACAGGATTTAAATAATGTATGAGCCTCTTAGAAGAATCAGCTCGTGACTAGAAATTGATACAATACAAAAACAGAATGCAGGCAAAAAACCATGACAAAACCTCTTCCATCTTCGGTTCAGTTAAGAATGCAGTTTCTCTGAGATTAAGTGAATCTCACTCTGAAGCTATACTGAGACACATTTTAATACATAGAAAAACAACAAAATAACTATTACAGTATCTCAAACTGAGCTGGGTCAGCCTACAGTACATAAACACAATCCTTGATATCAGTCAGTCTCAATTACTTCTTAAAAATGGTCCAAGCATCTGCTAAGATTGCTTTGGGTTTGTTGTTTGTGGGTTTTAGGCTTTTTTTATTTAATTCCATTGAGATGCACCTTGGTTCAAATCAGTATTTCACCTGAAAAGACAAAGTAACTTTAAAATGACAGCAAACAAAGGGATTGCATTTAGGCAAAATGTGCAGGCACAGAATTTTTTCCCAGAAGGCTGTAGCAGAAGACCAGACACAAGCAAGCTTCTTTCAAATTCCCTACGATTCTCAATCAACATTCCAGAAACACTTCCTACCCTCAGCGAGCCGCCAGATGGCGGCACACTGGGAGCAAGAGCAGCCTTACCTTAAAACAACAAAAAGGCAGGAAAACTTCCCCAGCTACATCCATCCTACTGCACCCAAACGATGCAAAACAAATGAAAAAGAACCAACCCCCCCAAAAAAAACCCACACAAAACAAAAACAAGCACGGAAAGACACTGAGCAGCATGTGACAAGGTCCTTGTCAGATGCACTGTTCTAGGAGGTTCGTCTTCCTATATCAAGATAACCAAAAACTCTAGACCACTCCATACAGATGTTGTCCTGACCCGTTTTTAAGAAGTTCCTATCACAGGGATTCCACAAACTCCCTCTATCATTTCAGCATCAAAACAGCCTCAGAAAGCTTCTCCTCGATAAACACAGATGCAAGATTACCTATGTTCATACACTGTGCACCTTTTATAAGGCTTTACCAGGTTCAAGTAACAAGATAATTACTCTGTTTTACATACAGCTGTAAAGCAGAAATAACAATATGCAAGTGTAATACACTTTTCAAACTACTACCATTTAAGCCGTGGTCTCTCATAACCTTCAGATCTACTTTCTGCCATAGTACTGCTTAACTGTTTTCCTATTTTGTAGTTTGATCCTTGGCTTTACCTGAGCCCTGCTGATTTCACACTTGCTTTTTACTTTTCTTGACCCATTTTCACTTTAATGCTCCTTCAAGTACCTGCTGCACTTTCTACCATGTGCATGCCTACAGTAAGTGCTCCCCAGCTTCAAGTTATCAGTCACTGCCAGAAAGCCAACACAAAGACAACAACATGCCACGTTCAGTATGAAAGTTATTCCAGCACCAGGCCACGAGCTGCAATTTGAGTCCTTAAATTTTAAGACATAGGCTTGAATTTAAATAGTCCAAACTGACAAAGGGCTTGCAAGGTCTCCATCCCTAAATTTAATTATAAAAATTTGCTACAAAACATATCTATCTTCTTGGCAGGTCCCTAAATCACACATACCCACAGTGAGCACCATGAGGCACAGCAGAGACATGAGAAAACACTGCAGGAAACCTTGTCAGGGCAAAGTCTCCTCTATGGGCTTGAGCACCATTTTAGCTCTAATCCTCACCCCCAGTCCCTGTACCAGAGCTGTATTGCAGCTCTATCCCCACCTGCCCAAGTCTTTTGCCAATCCTTGACACCCAGCTCATGCTCAGAGCTGCCTCAGTACTACAGCCCAGCCTGGCAGCCACAGGGCTGGCTCTGATCCTGATCACCATCATCAGCTCACCTTCTCCACGAGCTGTGGGATGTGGCCCATAGGGCACAGTTTATGCCCTGGCTTATTCCTCTGCCACCCTTGGCTGCCCAGCCCTTTCTACTTCCAGTCTACTCCTGCTTCCACATGGCATTTTCTCTCAATATTTCATGCAATCATTGCAAGAAACTAAAATAAAAATCCAAAATAAAAATCCCACCCATACGTTCATACTCCAGGCTATTCACTGCACTACAGCAAAGCATACCCTGCTTATTATCTTCAGTAACTATGCATAGAAGCCACATACAGAAGCAGAGGTACAAACTTACCGTTTCACCCTTTTTATGTTACCATGGAACAATTCTTTCATTCTTTCTTCTACTTTGTTTAGAAGCTGCAAAACATAGCAAACAAGAGGTAGAATTTGTAGATCAGCACGTAATGCAAAATATCTGTTAAATTAGTCTACCTGGAAGTCAATAAAACATAGCACCTGCTATGGAAAGGCTTTGAAATCTAACACAAGAAGCCCATGAGTAACTAGCTGGCCTCCTCAGCCTTGTTACTAGCAAGAATGTGCACATTTCAGCAGCTGTCATCACTGCATTTAGCTGTTCTCCAGGATAACACAGCCAAAGAGGGAACATGAGAACCACTTTAAGTTCCATTCCTGCTACAGCAGTGGCCTCTTTCCCTGCAATATTCAATGTCTAGAGCCTTCATGCAAGGGAAGGTGAAGTCCTTTTTCTCCATGGGGAACAAGATTGAGTATGGAGGCTCCTCATCTCTCAGAACAGAGAATGCAAAGAAGTCTCACACTAATACACCAGGTTCCAGACTGAGCATACTCATGCCCTGTAGCAACGTGAGTTTCAGGTTTTTGAATTTGTATTTTGTATTTGTTGTAAGTCTGTAGTCGGTATATCCCTTTCACCCCCCCCCCCATTCCTACCCCTGTGGCTCCTCTCGATGTAACCCCTCCCCCTTCCATTCCCCATCGGGTCGGTGTTTCCCTGCCCAGCCCCTGAGCTGGGAAAAGGGGACACACCACACCCACTCACACTCTCCTCACCCTCTCCATGCTACCACCATGGTGAGGAGGGGCTCCAGCAAGGCCCCTTCCACATGGCTGCACTGAATAAACATCCTTATTAACCCAGGAGAGAGCACATTTCCTTCATCCAAGCCTGACTCACGCAGCAGCTGCTGAGCTGACAGACCCACACGAGATGTTTCTGTGGTCTGGAGGGATTCACTGCTCGCCGGTAGCAGCCCCCACCACGAGAGAAACCTCAACAGTGCCCTGCCCTGGGTAGCTGAAGAGACCCAAGCCCTAACCAAGGCTGCTGTATCTTTACAACTTTTACAAAGAACACAAGGCCCAATACTTGCAGAAGAGTGTGTGCAATCATGCACTCCTGTGTCTGCAACTTCAACAGGTGCTACTGTTCCTCATCTGTGAGCATCCAGACCTGAAAAAAAAAAAGGGGCTCCCCATACAGTTAGGTAATCCTAGTAAAATAAGCAACACTTGTACCTGATCAACTTCTTCTCTTCCTTTCATGTCATCACTGTAGCTCTGCAGATCCACCAACACTAATCCATGAGGGTGAATTCTCAAATTGGCAAAACTACAACAGAGACAGTGATGACAAATTTATTATCAAAAATCAGAGTAAGGAAAGAAAATCTAAACCAAGTTAGATTAAAACTCAGAATGAGTATATTTTTACCCAGCATCTATAACTGTTGGCTGTATCTGCTCAAGTCTTCCTCTGCAAGTCACAAAGAGTAAAAGCTGCAAGAACTTGCCTATCACTACACAACTAATAAAACCAGTAGGAAGCAAGGCAGTAAAACAGGGTGTTTAAGCCACAACAACTCTAGTACAATGAGAATATGCTGCTTGCTAGCCCATAAGGCCTGCTGGAACAAGTGCATTTGTTTGGTTTGGGTTTTTTAATTGAAAACAAGCCTTAAAACAGCTGGACACTTTCCTTCCCCTGTATTTTCCTTTTCACTTCTGAGGATGTGTCTTTTTTGCAGGCAGGGTGGTTGGGGTTGGTATGAGGTTTTTTTGTTTGTTTGGGGTTTTTTGTTTTGGTGGGGTTTTTTTATAGTAACTATTCAGAGATAGTGATCACATTCAAAGCTGAATAAAAATCTGTAAGTGAGAAACAATAAGCATCCTAGAGCAAACCACAGCTTTCACTGGCATAGAAATTGCAGCAGCAAACTGTCATTGATTAATACAGATTCAAAATTAACAAAAATCCTACTGTATATTTATAGTAACATTTAAAGACCAAAGAGGAAGGCTTCACCATAGTAAATACATCAGGTGAACAAAGAGTGAATCTTCCAGAACTTCCAACAAATACAAGAGCCAAGTGCAGTGGGGAAGGACACAGGAGAACAGTGTAGCAGAGACAGTATCTTTCCCATTCTAGGGAGGGGAGAAGACAAAAAGAAACAAAGGCTGCAAGGGGATTACATAAAGGAAGTGGGGAAAAAAAATCACACTAGAAAAAAGAAAGCACAGAAGAGGGGATGAGAACAGGAATGGCTGAACAAAGAAAGAAGGGTATTCAGGGATAGAAATGCACTAGTACAACACAGAAACCTCAGATAAAGCTGTATCATTCTCTGAATGCTCCATTCTTTGCCTGTCTGCTCTTATCACCCCACTTAGCCCCCAAAGGAAAACACAAGCCAACTCTTGTTGTGACAAAGTTTGTACGATCTTTCATCTCCACACCACTCCCACCTTTTTTTGTCTCTTCCAGAGCTCCTTTTGCAAACTGTCAGCCTCAATAGGGACACCACCTCCCCCATGGATGGGACCTTCAGATCCCTGCTGCAGGTCCTGACTATTTTGTGTTATCTGAAGACAACTTCTGGTAACAATCAAATTATGAAACTTAAGGGAAGCAATTCAAGAATAAAAACACCTTGCTGGCCTTGAAACAGCAGCAATCTGCAGCTCTCATGCATTACTACTGTTACCCAGTTCTCTCCAGAGGATGGGTCTGGGCAGTCTGAGTCTTTCCTCAGGACTCTGCAGACAGATCTTGCCCCCAGGAAGAAAAGGCGTTTCTATTTACTACACACACGTAGAGCCCACAGACCAAAACCACCTTGGAGCAACTCTCCCTCATGCCAGAGTTCCCCACTAGATGTCCTCCGACACAGGTTTTTGGTTAGCGAACACAAAAGCCTGTCAGGATTCTGTTTACATGAGGGATTGGGTTTTTTAAAAGGAGAGAGACAAAAGAGCAGAACTTAGAAGATGGAAGTACTGGCCACTCCAGCAGGTTTTGGACATGACCATTCACAGTGAAAAGGGTGAAGTCCACAGGCCCTCACAGCTGTGGCACTGCACACAAATACGTATATGCAGTTCCAAGAGATCTGTCATTTGATTCCCTGAAAACTGGCATGGCATCAGAAATATTTGCACTGTAAGAAAAACTTTTTATCAGTTTATTTCCATATTCTGGGAGTTGCTGGCACAAATAAGCAACAGATTGACTGCCCCATAACTCATGTTCTCTTTTAAATTAATTTCCTATAAGAATCGTATAGCTGTCCTAAGATTTGACAGCTGACACCTTCACCTCCCCAGTGACTCCATGGGAGCCTCAGTAGGGGATGTTCCTGCACCTGCTTTGAGGTGGGAGGCAAGAGAGGCAGAGAGGAGAGTTGTCTCAAAGTACAGCCACACAACTTCAGATTTGTGATATGACAACATTAGAATACAGAGACAACACTGCAGAACCAACCATTTCATCCAATTGTCACCTCTAGCCAAATAAGCAGGGTCCTGACACCTGGGGCAAGGGGTAAGAGATGAAAAGCAAGCAGCAGGCCTGCTGGGGACAAAATGCAATAAAAATTCAAGTTCCAAGTTTCTGGCTGATGTTCTCAGCTAGTTTACGGTAAAAAGAAAACCAAACCAAAAAAAAACCCACCTAGAATGAAATTCAAAATTCTCAACAATAATGCAGGTTCAGGTTTGTTTTACCTTCTGTAAGTTATCTGGATAAAAACAGACACCTAAAATAAGCTAAAATGCCTATAAAGATTTAAGCACACAGTCAATAGTACAAGTGTGCTCAAAAAAGTGAGCAGTCCAGTATTAAGTAGTATTAAGGCAGTAGTGGTAGGACAAAGCTGAACTCACAAAAGAGTTACTGGCTTCAGTCAGACAGCAAAGGCTATGCTGGCTTTTGTCACTTTACATTTGTCTGCTTGGCAGAAGATATATGAACAAAGGTTTTTATCAGCAGCAGCTCTTTTAATATGTGAAACAGGGTTCTTTAAAACAAAGAGAATAGTTTCCATTTTCTATGAAAATACAGGAAAAATACTTTAGAATCCAAATTAGGGGAAAAAATCAAGTTTGCTTCAAAATTAGCCCCTCCTGTCTCATCTTTCTGAAAAATATAATATCTGTTTTAAAAAACAAGCCCCCTGCCACACTTTTGGTGTGTGCTTGCATGTAATTTCATCAAAGTAGCAAGGGGAAAAAGCTCAGTGAGAAGGTATCCTCTTCCTTTCCATCTGGCAAGGAAGTCTGCATCTGAAAAGCAGCCTCCACTGTAAGAATGCTCCACTTGATGCTGCACCTGCAGATCTGTCACATCCTCCAAGGCAGCACTCAAGCTCTTTGTGCTTGTGTGCACACAGGTGTCAGCTACAGACAATTCTATTCAGTCCTGCATCTTAGCACCTGAACATCAGAAAACACCAGATGTCAACAAATATTTCCAAACTGCACAAATCAAAAATTAAGTGCTGGAAACAGAACTAGGAAGCAGAGATCAAAATATTCTAACCCAAAAATGTATCATACCACCTTAGTTACTTGTACCGCAGAGTATGAAACACTGCAATCCCACATACCCAAGAAAGGATTTCCCAAACCACCACACCCAGAGAATAAAGCTGGATAGACAGACAGGTACCCAAAAACTCCTTTTTACCCATCAAAGCTTTTATCTGCTGACTAACTTTGAATCACTATAAAACAGAATATTTTCAGTAGTTCAAGAACAGCTTGCCACTAAACAGCATCACCTGTCAAACTACTCAATGACAGAGGAAATAAAAGTTTGCTTATACTAGGAAAATGTTAAATTTTAAAAATGACATGACATTGTTTTAGTGAAACATACTCTTTTATAAAGTGTTCTTCACCTTAATTACAAAGTACTTGAGGGATGTTAAGGAGCTAGGCAATTGCATTTCTTTATTATACCATTAGTCCAGTTCTGTTTTTACAAAATAAGAAAATTAAACCAATGAAAGCTACCATGGTAGCTGTTGCTGATTCCTACCAACTGCTTCCTATTCTTCAGCCCATTTTTATACTCTGGGTCACTTCACTACAACATTTTGCCCCAAAACAAAGAGCTGAGGAATGTTCATCCTGCTCCTTTAAAACATGCTGTCCAGCATACACAGTGGTTAGCAGAAGACTAACAAAGAAAAGAAAAAAGTAAACACACTCCCCTCTCCCTCCACAGTGTTAACATATTCATCAGCATCTCTGTGACATACAAACCAAATTCAACTGGGTAAAGCTTGCACTGCTGTGAACAGTGAAGTCAAATGCCAGTAGGATTATACTTCTCTAAACAACAATTCCGACACTGAAGTTAAAAATGGATATGTGCATAGGGGAGGTCAAAGCTTTTTTAAAATACACTCTTCTACTGTAGAAGCAATGACTCAAGTTTTGGGGGTTTTTGAAGAACTTCAACGTGGAACATGACAAAAAAGGAGCATAAATGCACAAGGAAAAAGGTCTCATAGCTCTATGCAGTATTATAAAAGGCTACTTGCTCACAAGCAGTAATGAGATTAAAACCAAGTATTAGTTGAAAAGATATCAATTTCCAAAGATTAGCTTCATTGATTTTTCTCCTTAACTTAGATGTAGTAACACTTGTCAATCTCTTGAAATATGCTGGGTACTATGACTCTGTACAAAGTCACATATACATTAAATAAGATAAAAACCTCGTATGTTTTAAACCTAATGTTTAACTGTTTACTCCAAGACAGTGACATTTCAGTAAAAGCATGCTGCTTAATGTGACCCTACAAACCATTCTACAAGGAATCTAAAAACACACAGCTCAGGAAAACAAGACTGCTGGGTCCTCAAAACTCAAGACAGAGCTCCACTCCAGGACATGCTACTGTTCCCCAAGCCGTGCTTGGGCAAGGGGGCTGGCAAAGCAGGGAGGAATGCATCCATCCCCACCCACTTCAGAGAATTTGAGTGGCTCAAGTGAGCCATTCCCTGCCCCACTCCAGAGCCATGTGTTGACAACCCCATTAGTGAACGCCTTCAGCTGAACCTCCCTCAATTAGGTTTTGTCATAACAAATCACCAAGTAAATGGACCAGGTAGAGTTGCCACATAGACTTTTGCTTGCTTAGCTTTGGACAAAAGAGAACAGGGATCTGTTGCTTTGGTAATGACAACAGGAAAGCATGTCTTAATCCCCAAGTCAGCTCCAATTCATTCAACCAGCACAGCTCTCCATGGGGCTGCTCACATGGCAGCTTTGTCAGAGACGGTTTTGTCAACAGCAGTGCCCACAATCCCACAGACTGCAGCAGGGCTACCCTGCAGGCTATGGGGGTTATCTCAGCAAACTTTGGAGTGTAGACACTGTTTAGCAACATATTACTATGTCATCTCAAATATTTTTCCCAGGGATTAGTACCCAGCTTGCTACATCAACTGCACATGCTTGCAATGGCTCAGTCATCTTTGGCTGGCTGAAAACATGTTTGTGTACACATGCTCACAAAACCCTTAGAGCATCCACTCCATCTCTCCTTCTAGGAACTTGTGACAAGTTGCAGCCAGCCATCCTTACAAAAACTCCTCATGAAATACCTACCCCTCCATCACCATTCTGTTTTTCCAAGTTTTACCACAAGCTGCTGTTGGAAATGAAGTACACGCCCTGTTTTGCAGGGAAAAAAAGAGGAAAAATCTGCATGCCCTGGCTACTTTCTTCCTAGTTGTGTCAGGTAATACTTTTATGCCAACTAAAAATGTATGGTACTTTAGGGCACTAAGATAAAGTGCAGACAAATTTGCTGGTATTAAAATAAAACCTGTTCAGTCAGTATGAAATCCTCCACTTGCTCATCAGTTCATTCTTACAACATGTGAAACATGTTTGTTTTGCAGGGTTTTTTAACTGTCCAGTCTGTTGGGTTTTATGGGTTTACAACCTCGTTTAAGTTAACTGAAACTACATCAAACAAATGCAAACCACACTAGCACAAATATACTGCTAAAAAATATTCAGGCTTTTTCTATAACCAGAAACACTGCTGAGGCCCCAAAACTCACAGAAAGTTCTCCTGCACACATGTTCAGCTTACAGTGTAACAAGAGCAATCAAGTCAGATATTTTAAAATTTCAGTTTTTTAAGAACCTTTCTCAGACGCTTCCAGGTGCCAGTTCACTTATCTCCTGGGAAAGCTATGCAACTAAAGACTATATTCTAGGAAGTTCCTGGAACACATCAAAAGACAGACAATTTAACTCTGAAACTGCTTCTTTAGAAGAGGCTGTCATCCTAAGGGGAATGATCAGATGAATACACAAAAAGAAAACCCAACTTGAGAATTCACATCTCATGTCCCTCTAAATCTCATGGAAATGCAGGAAAGCAACATGAGGCCACGTAATCAAATACACCCAACCTCTTCACCTTCTAACTTCTTTTTACTTTTAGGTATATTATCTTTTAATTCTTCAGAGTTTGTAGAACCTTAATATTATCTTTTTATGAGATTTACATGAAAGCTTGACTCAGTAGAAAGGAAGGATAGAACCAGAGTAGAAAATTACCAACTTCACTCCATCTTTTCAGCAACTCAGAGACAAAAGGTTACAAGAACCACAATGTTGATCAAATTATTCAGGAAGAATAAAAAAGCACATGTAACTAAAGACAGACTAAACAAGGCTGTACAAAAGCAAGATACAACTAACAGTTTTTTCTAGGCACATCAAGTATAAAAGCCAAATAATTTTGAGCAGAAAAAGCCAGTGTCACATTTGAAAAGCTAACTGAAATATACTAAAAACTTCATAGAACACAATTGAGAATGATAAACATAGAAATAGTCATATGTACTCACTTGTTACCTTAGTTTGGGTCCCAAAAGCCCCCCACAAAAAAAATCCCAATCAAACAGAAACAAACCACCAAACAAAACAAATCCAACCAGCAAAAAAACAAGCAACTCCAAAGCAGCAACTGCCACAATTATGTCAAGAAGAGGTAACTGAATAACTATAAAGAAACAAAGCGCAATAAAATCATGGTAGTTACTTGTAAAATGGACTAGATTAATGTATACCATAATCAACTAACCCTCACACTGTGAAGCAGCATCAGGAAATAAAATGAATGTAGTTTAGTTTATCAGTTTGTCCCAGCAGACTCAGCTTTTGTTTCACTAATGATACCAAACACCCTTATCACGCTGTTAATTACTTCAGAAGCGGCTTGAGAATTTGAAGCATTAAAGGGCATGTAAATACAGACATACACAAAGCTGTCATTGTTCACATGCTAAGGTTAGACTCCAACATGTTTAGACATTTAATGGTCAGAAAAATTACAAATACATTGAACTGACTTGAGCAGTCCTGTATCTGGAAGGACTAATGCTGAGACCAAGGCACCATTCTATGGTACAGACCAGACAGACCAGGTCAGCTTTGATATCCAAACTGCAAGATGACACAGTCCAGATTAGAAACAATATTCTGCTTCATCATAACTACTTCATATACAAGGCTGATAAAAGGCTAGCTTGCCCTGTCAACACTACCAGAGGTCTGATGGAGGGAGAAATAAATATTTTAAGGAAGGATAGTGGAGACATAATCAAAAGAAAATCCACTCACCTGCCATTTTTTTTGATGTAGGTTACTAAATAACCATGGTCTTCCCAGTTATGAACTGTTTCTGTCATTCCCTGCTCCTGAAAAATGGGCTGTAGAGCTTTAAGAACGGCATTACAATCAGCTGCAAAATTAAGAGAGAAAAAATAATCAGTGAGGATTTTCCACTCAAGTTACTTCTGCCTTTTTTTAGAGGTTGGAAAGTTTTTCCTGGCAGCCTGTATTAATTTTTCTTTTAAGTACCAATTGAACACTCTTTCATGTATCTTAATTTTCTGCCCATCCTCATCTCCCCAGAGATATTCCTCAGTGCACGGGTATCCAAACAACTTCCTTTTAAATCAGTTTTCACACCTGAGAAAAAATGGTTATCACTATGGATGTTGAGAATGTTTTTATTACAGCTACTATT
This sequence comes from Trochalopteron elliotii, assembly GCA_024734555.1. Taxonomy (NCBI): domain Eukaryota; kingdom Metazoa; phylum Chordata; class Aves; order Passeriformes; family Leiothrichidae; genus Trochalopteron; species Trochalopteron elliotii. The sequence continues at coordinate 1,171,990 of JANPWX010000163.1, read as the reverse complement.
GATCACATACTGTATCACAATGCACACAAGTCTTTACTCACATAATTACTTTTAAAATCACTTAACACAAACAGCAATCCCAAAAAAACCCACAGCACTGACAAGAAACCTCAAAAAAATGTTAAGCTGTAATACTGGATAACTAAAAAGGCATTGAAGACTAACCTATTCACTCTACCCCTACACAAACATCCTTTTTTTTTAACATCCAGGCCAGAGCAAGTCACCAGTTGAAATACTCATGATATTATGGAAAAGATCTCTCAGAGCACACAAAAACTCACTTGGAAATAACTGACATTACTCTGGTAAAACTACCTTCAAAAGCAAGCAGATAACTTGTCCATAAAGGTATTTCTTCAGTCAGAATATGCTAAGTTCAGAAGCCTCAAGTTTGCTGTACAGGTTCATGGGGGTTTTGTTACCCACAACATAGCTTTAATGAACAATTTTAGTTTCTTCAAATAAGTGTCTCAAAAACAAGTTGCAAGTTTTGGCCATTTATTTTGGAGTTGACAAGGTGAATTAGTGGAGGTGCTCCTAAAACCACACTTGACAGAACAGGAACAAAACTGGAAAGACTATCACACCAGCGTAAGTGAGGAGACCTAACAAAACCCTGATCTCCAAGCTGTTCCTGTGAGGCAAATAGCATCACTTCTACTTCACTAAACACAGAACTAAGCCACTATGGTCATGCAATATAGCAAGTATATAACCAGGACTCAGTATCTCTACCAGAGAAATCACCTGAGACAGAATGGAAGCACAGTTTACAACCAAAGGCTTCAGCACAGACACGATCTTCCCCAATGTGACTTTCCTAGAGAGTGATTCCCAAGGTACTTATTTTGTTTTACCCCAGCTCCCAAAATGCATATACATTGGAAACTAGTAAAGGTAGCCTGCAGGCATAATCAGCAATAGTTTCCAGGATAAAAAAAGAGTTGTACAAGCTACAAAGAACTGAAAAAAAGATCCATACCAAATACATCAAAGTTCATCAATCAATCATCTCTATCCAACTACACAGTAGGCTAAGCTAAAAATCTGATTGCTTGAAACTTATGTTTGCCCATCTATAAACCCCAGACTTGAATTACCCCTAAGTGTTTCAGCCAGACAGACTGAAGTAACTGATAGAGTATTTACTTTTCTTCAAACACAAAGTCAAGAGCAAGCCAATTCTCCAGTAGCCAAGGATATTTAATAGAAGTTGGAAGTCTTTGCTTGTCGCTCATACTATCTGATCTCAATGCACGTTCTGAGATAGATTTATTTTTCACCTTCTACATCTCACTCATTAACTTCATGTTGCAAACTAAAGGCAAATAGAAGCAACAAAACTAAATTCTGTTAGACCACAATGAATTATTTAACTCTCCTTCTTGGTCAGGAGCACCACTGATGAAACACCAGAGTCTACTACCACCATAAAACTTCTTCCTTCCCCTATCTGCCTGTAATAATCTGCATCATCTGTACCAGTAAGATTCTAGACTTCCTATCCAGTGTCAGGGTCTACCATGGCACAAGCAATAATTAAGGCTCAGAGTGCACAGCTTGTCTGCCCTGTAACCATGGTTACAGTAGTAATAAGTGAGCAAGCAATCAAACCAACATGTTTTTCAGACATCAAAAGAATAGATAAAGGGGGCCATAACTATGAGCCACAGTTCTTAAACTGGTTCTAACCTCTGCAGCCTTGCACTGAGAAAGGAATTTTGCAATGCTCACTTTAAATTTGCAGCTTCTGGCAGGCATCAGTCCTTTCTGGGGAAGGTAAGTGCAGCTGCTCCAACATCAGTACATTCACAAAGAATTTTGGTCACTTCTGACACGTGGACCCCCCTTCCTCAGCAGCATTTGCTTCCTTGCCTAACTCCTTTACCTTCTCCATCGTTTTCAAAACAAAGGCTCATTTCCACTTCTTAAGTCACTCCCACAAAAACATTAGACAGCTCTGTTTACTAATGCATCCCACACAGTCCCAGGGCAAGAGTAAAATAACATGAAACCCAAGATGAACTAGTGTCCAGTCAACTCCCAAAGCACTTCACTTCTGCAGCTCCTGCAAGAGAGCAGCAAGATGGTGAACAGACTGAAAGAACTGAAGTACTCATACCACATTTAGCCTGCCTTCATCAGCTTTAAGGAATCCTGCTAGGTGCATGTTGGCAGACACTGCAGGACAAATCATCACTGATATTCTTCTGCTCCATGAACATACCAACCCCTCACATACAGCTCATCACTCAGCTGAGAGTTCTTTGCTAAGAACCCAGGCACAAGCTTGATTAAGCTCTCCCTATTATGATATTAACTTTAGGAAATTAAAACAACATGCTCTTCCACCAGGTATCCTTTGAGTTATACCACACAAGATTTGCCTTGGAGTGCTAATTAATTCTCTCAAGTTGGAGATTCCTTCATAAAATGTTTGAGGCATAAGTGGATGCTTGAAGGCATCAGGAAGTTTCAGCAATCTCAGGATCTCTCACTCAAATCCACTTGTCACCACCGCACTCTGAGCTCAGATATGCTCTTACCAAGCACTGATAAGCAAATAGGACAATTGTGATTAAAACATTAGGAACACCTTTGAATCTACATCTAAATGTTTATTCAAGCAGTCATTACTTTTTTTGGTTATTCAGGAACAAAAGAAACAAACTCTGGGTACCAAGTATAAAGTACCGGTTTAGGTATTTGGTAATTATTTGCCAGACAGAATGAAAAATGCCTGGAGTTTCAACTTCAGAGAACAGGAACAAAACCCACTGTGTACAGGATTTGAAATACATGTATTTTTCAGGAGAGTTACTGCCGAGTTGAGCCAGAACTTTTTTGAACTCCAGCACATCTGAAGAGAAGACTTGCAGCAGTCGCAAGTGCTCCTCTGAATCTGAGCAGCAAAGCAGTCAGTACTTGGCACTAATCTGTGAACATGAGAGCAAAATTCAGAGTCACCACAAGCACCAAGTCTGGCCTCATGCACAACACTGGCTAGTTCCAGCCTGATACTTGAGCTCAGTGTTGGAGTCATTTGCTATTGAGCCAGAATAGCTCTAGAAAATATTCTGTCTTAAGACTTCTTCATGCCCTGAGATTAACAAAGTTTCAGTAAGTTATGGAAACAGATTAATTCTCATTTGAAGATATTCACCCCATTTCCAACTTCAAATTTCTTACCCTGATTTTCAATCATTTCTTCTAACAAGTGAGACTATAACATAACCAAAAACAATAGAACACACCAAAGCACTTATATATGACTCTGCATCTGATGAATTTTTCCTTGGTAGCTAAATATTCAATAGAGAAAGGTGAAGAAAACAAGTCTAACTAAGTGGTTCATTAAGAATACATTCAAGAGTTAGCATACATTAAGAATCAAGATGCATAATATGCTAATAGTAAACAGGAACCTGATTTGCTGGCATATTGTTTCAATTCAGAGCTGTTTAGGTTGTTTTCATGTAATAAATCCTTGTGTTTTGCAAGTCTGATATCCTTGCACACAGGCACTCTACCTATCAACTCCAATTCTTCAAAAATCTTACAGGAAAAGGAAATACAGAGACAAGGTGGGAGGGCATCCCCTACAAGTGATGAAGGGAACACTCCTGACAGAAGAGATTCATTTCTAGGCAGCTGAGGTCCAGGGGCAGCTCAAGAACAGCAGCAGAAGGGGGTGCCTCCAACCTGCTACAGCTGCAGGCCTGACTGCCCTGGCACTGAGCCCCCCACAGTCCAACTGGTGGCCCCTTCCACCACCACTTCTTACTGGAAAGTGTCCTCAGGCTCAAAGGTGTTCAGGGAATCTCTCAATCACAGATTAATCCAAGGCATTTTTCCAATGCCAATATTATATCTCAATCTTAAACATAATACTGCAGAATTAAGAGGTACAGCAGAAATGTTTAGTGAGCAATTTTTTCATAAATTTTAAAATCCAGAGCCAAGGAGAAGCTTCAGGTGCCCATGTATTTTCCATGTCCTAGATTTCCTCTAGCACTTCAAAAACAGAAATAAAAAATGAAAAAAGCTGAAATTCACTACAGTTTATGGAAAGTCAACAGTTGCCTCCTCCTCCTAGGTCCCCCTCTCCATTGAAAATGAGAGGATAGATAATACAGTAAGTACATAATAATTTGCAGATAACTTGCTATCACTTAGTCATCAACTCCTGCATAGCAATCTTTTTCTTAGAACTAGAAAACTTAAGAATTGTACCTCTTTTGTCCTAGCTAAAACAGTCTGCCTGCATGGAAAATGAGCAGAGCACACTGGTGTTTTAAACAGACTATCTAGAGAAGTTTACACAGCAGTATCACAGGCTCAACTAAAGTCAGAATGCCAACAGTCACCTATGCTCAGCCTTGTCCTCCAACAACAAAATAACCCCACGCCTCCCAAGAATGGAAGTACCCCCTCTGAGCATAGTCCAAGAGCCCTGCTTTCACAACTGCCCACAACAAAGCAGGTAGCTTTTTCCTGACATGTTAATGGATGCAAATGAACAACAACTGGCTTTAGCAATATAGGCCTTCAGGGTATTAAGTCTAAGTCTCCCATCAGAACACACACACAGGAAAAATCCTTTGTTTTGTCCTTGTCAGTTCTGCAAAAGAAGAAAACAGCAGGAAGCAGAAAATTATACTAAAATTACTTCTTTCAATCAATTTGCACCCGTGAGGGCCATCCTAATTATGTTGACTTAGGCACAGAGGCCAACAAATCATGTATGGCATGAGGCTTAAGGGGCCAGCAGGTGGAAATAGTCATCTACTACTCATTCATCCACGAGAAAACAGATCATCAGGTTTCCTAATGCACTCACTCTATTGCATTAGGTATTACACAAGGTTAAGAGTGTAATAAGGCTGCTTTTTCCAAAGGTTTCCACTGAACACCTCCCACACTCCTATTTTTAAGGATTTCCAGCTACATACTGAACACAGGCAAATCCAGTATACTGTGTCACATCAGCAAGGGCATGAACTTACTGGCACCCCCATGTGATCACCACAGCCCATGGGAGTCACTCTGTGCATCCAAGTGTCCTTCAGGAAATTGTAGGTAAAACAACCACAATCAGAATGAGTTCTCAAAGTATGAACAATACCCAGCTACAAAAAGGAGAATTCAACTCTCTCCTCTGACTACCTTTGTATTAGCTCCCTAAACACTTCCAAAGGAGAATTCCACAGAAGACCTCAAGTTCTCAGCAAATATAGGTCTATGAGATCCATCCTTCCATAATGGAATAAATATGCTAAAAATAAGTTATTCCTTCACCCTTCCCTCACTTTATTTGCTGTATTAGGGCAATGAAAAATCTAATTTACTGCACAAATACAGGGTGCCTCTGCTTGTGGATTCATCAGTATCTGAAGGCTCACTCCCAGTGATTGCTGCAGCACAATGTATTAAGGAAAATTAAAAAGAAGCCACCAGAGACCTGTGAGAGGGGTTTTCCCTTGTTACTTTTGGCAGAATTTTAGAAGACCATCATTGATGCTGGAAGCACATTACGGACCATATTTTTAATCACTATTAGAGCTCCCCCATTAATTCTGACAGTTACAAATCATTTCTATTTTTTATTAAATATATGCTTAAAGTGTTTTCCTATACCTGGCATCTAATCACAGCTAGTAATGATATGGCATCCTACTACAGTTAGCTTTTTAAATGCCCATCTTCTGCAAATGTGGCACAACAGATCACAAAGCAATTCTCTGGTAACACCAGAGAAAACCCAGAACACCACAGGCCTACACCTGAGCCTTAGTATCAACAAATGTAGTTTCAATGCCCAAAACTTCATCTGTCTCCCAGTAACACACAACTGAAGTCCACCAACTGGCATACAAAGAGTGTTCATATTTTAAACCTTAGCATCTGTTGAATTACCTGTAGCCCTTCCACACAAAAAAGCTGTAGAGAAGAAAAAACACTTGATAACAGAACTTCAGCATGTCCAAATAATATCAGCTCTTCTGGTCACTTGCATCTTTCAAGCCACTTTAAACACCTATGACCCAACCATCTTCTAGAAAAATATTAAGCATAGTACTTGTCCTATACACTTTTCTCTCCTTTCAAGGATTTTGATATTTTAGAGGCATAATCACAGAAATGTATCTGAAATGGGAAACACTGATGTGTCAAAAGCAGTCTTCATTTCCTGCAAGATTCTGCTCTATGGCCTAAAACCAGAGCCTCACAAAAACCAACTCCCACACTGTTTAGCCTCCACCTTTACAGGTGACAGTTCCTTCATGTCTGAGCAAGCAGCCATTGAGAATTTGACAATGCTGGAGAATCAGATAATTATATTTTCAGAGTTTCAGTCATAAAGCATTTTAATCTTCAAAACTAGAAACCAACAAAAGCAGGGACTGAGTTCAAAACAGTCCTTACTGCTAAAAATGGAAAGCTATTAATACCTGTATTAACACCTCCTGACAAGCCCTATTTGTTCTCTGACACTCAGCAGGCCAGTTCCCAGTCCAGGCCTGCCAGAACTAGACCAGGAGACCTGCAGGGCTCAGCTCACAACAGCCCAGACAAAGGCACAGGCTGAGCCCACACTGCTAATGGAGGCTGCTAAGGAAACACAACCAAAACAGACCCATTCCTCAACTGCAGTTGCAAAAACACCTTTAGCCAAGCTTGAAAACACAGTTGCAAGCTCCAGAGACATCCGAGTCTTGTTTAATCCTTATTTACACGGTCTTCACATACAGATCATAGCTAAGGAGTCAGCAAATTTTGTTCACATACCATAAATCAATAAGGCAAGGAGATAAGCCTATCATCTGCATGTTATCACTGCAATCAGATGTTTCAGCAGTTCAGACAATCCAGTGCTTGACAGAACCAGTCAAATTTAGCTACAAGGATCAGAGATACCATTCCGTCAAGAAGTTCAAATATACTTAAATGTGTTTTTACAGTTAACTGCAGCCAGCTACAGCCACAAAAGCAAAATCTGTCTCACAGGAACAAACAAAGCCCTAGCATCTCTAGTACATGAGGCAACAAATGCACCCACCAGAGAACATCAAATTAAAAGTAATTCTCTACATAGGTAACTGCTCGAATCTTCTATTGATGAGTGTCATTTATAATCTTAGGCTTCAACTAATACTGAACTTCACATCTTCTTGCGCCTTCATATACAAGATTGACTTGCTTGAGAAAGAAACTACAAGTTTTCAAGAAAAATATCAAGTTCTCAATGCCAGACATATCTTCCTGCATTCTCTGCTATTTCTACACTTACTATGGGAGGAACAATGATTCAGCATCCAGAACTGCTGATTATCTGCTAAATAAACCAAACCAGCACCAGTTCCAAATTGTCTTTACTATAGCAAGACATAGTTCAAAACACACAAGCAAACTGAACTCATGCAGCATTTTCCCAGGTAAAAATCAGGGTAGAGATTTCAGAAATGGTATCAAGAGCGAGCCCCCAACATTTAGCTCTCAAACACTCCTCTTCCTGGGAGATTACCCTTTAAGAAAGCCATTTTATTAATTAGTTCTTAAAGTAAGGAAACTCAACAAAAGCTTGTCAAGTCTTTCCCGCCTTCAAAAGTTTAGATCAACACAGTCAAAAATAAGCACATTAAACTTTAGTACTGCTCCATGAAGAACATTAAGAGTTCCAATCCAAACAAAGACAAGAACTAAATTATTTTAACTGCATTCAGTTCAAATATTTAACAATTTGATAGCCTAAGTAAAAATTTCAATACTGAAAGAATCTCTAGGAGTAACTCAGAACACCTGATAGCTAAGATTCTTCCTCCCTGCAGTGTCAGAATTGAGCAGTGGAACCAACCCTGCAGACAGGAAGAAACCTACTGACAGAGGATTCTTAGCCCACAAAAGGTCATTCCCTTCTATCTCCTTGAAAACAATAATTTGAGGAAAACCAGCTTATGTGCACACATACGCTCACTTAACATTTTTCTTAAAAATTCAAGCATTGCCCTATTTGTGCTCACTCCAACCCCAGCATTCCCAGAGTGTGTAATTCATCCAAGAGCTTGCTAAGCATTTGTTTTAGTAACTGTGCCAGCTCAGGTAATCACTGCTCTCCTCCACCAGCTCACTCATCTGTGCCCTGGCCCTGAGTATTATGGGCACAACTGTTTGTGCCACTGTACCATGAGCTATATGTATAATCCTCCCAGCAATAATCTCAAACAGCAAACATGAATAAATTCAAACTGATTTCCAACTAATTTGCCTTTCAATGCAACTTTCTGAAGCAAAGAACCCAAATCAGATAAAGGTCTCCATATTATCTTACTTCCCATCCTTAGAGAAACCTGAAGAACATTAATCCATTCAATACTCAACAACCAAGAAGACTAAGCTTAGTTGACACAATCACGCATAGATGGAAAAACTCCCACATGCCAGCAGATTTACAACATACAGTAAAATCTAAAATCAACTCTGTACAGCTATAAGGCATCAAGTATCTCTATACTTTCATAAAGTCCTCAAATGAAGTAACTTGAGGAGTTTCAAATTCAGTTCTTCTGACTAAAAAAGATACAACTAAAGCTTTCTACGCTCCAATTAAAGAAGGCCAGCAAACGGTGTCCATTTTTATAAATGTTAAAGTAGCCTTTTTGTATTTTAGGATAGGGAACACTATGCTGTCTGCCTGCTAAAGGTGTCTGTTTATCTCCAGGGTCAGAGATAAGCAAAATATTTCTGTTGAAAGGGCTGAGCTCTAGAGTTGCTAATTTAATCAGCTCTTGAGAAGACCATAGCTCAAAGTCAGGCTATGCTATTCAGCTATCAGTTTCACCCCTGCTTATATTTAACTGACTATTACTATTCCTAAGAAACTAATGAGATGCCTAATTAGAGGAAACAGTTACAAGGACAGGCAAAAGGGTCTTTTTTTTTGACTAGCATACAGATTTTTGTAATACTTTTGTAATAATTTTTGTAGTATTTTGTAATAATATTGAAAAGTTTGAATAAACTGGCAGCTTTTAGCAGAAGTACATAGCTTTAATCATCTCATGCAATCCCATTTCCAAGGCAGTACTGTGCTCCCCTATCTCAAACCAATACAAGAGGACCTGTTTTCTCTAACTCCCCAGACCCATGTTTTCATTGACATTGCAGTCATCTCTTCCACAAGGTGGTTGGAAATGCCTGCAAACACTAAGAAATGGCCACATAAGAGTTATTCTCAAGACCCTTGCTGAGTACATCTGAGTCCTGAAGAATGTACACAGTAAGTTCCACAGTCCAATACTCCAAGGCAACTGGACTGCCTGAAGAAACCAGGGCTGTTATTGAAAGAGTTTGTAACATGCCAAACAAGTCAGCCAGTGATAAGAACCCACCAGAATCCACATCACTCTGCAGCACCAGCAGTTGCTAATTGCTGTACAAGTATTAACACATGACAAAATCCCACGTTCCTCATGCAGAGCTGTGTCCTGTGCATCTTTTCCCTGTCAGCAATAGACAGCCTCCATCCTTCACTCACAGAGAACCTCAATAAAGACAAGTCACACACACCAGAGAGTAAAGTAATAAACAGATCCCAGAGAACTATTAACATCTAAGCCTTTATTATCATCTTCAGTCTTGATGGTAGACAATTACAATGATGCCTTTGGATAGCTGTTGTGTTAAAAGTGATTATTTCAACCATGTATAATGACTCTCAGACCAAGCACATTCTTAAAAAAAACCCCACCATTACCACATACATTTACTGCAAGATGCATTGCAATAAAACAAACTACTCTACAACCTTCCTACAAAGTACAGATGCCATTTATCTGAACTTCTGTAACACAATCCCCCACAACATCCTTTCTAAATTGGCAAGAGCTGGACTCAGTGGGTGATCTGTTTAGTGCATAAGAAGGTGGTTGGATGGGTTGTAGTAAAGAGTTCCAATGGACATCAGTAACAAGAGGTTCCCCTCAGGGCTCCATACTGGGACCAGTTTTTAATATCTTCATTAAGGACACAGACAAAGGGATCAGTTGCAGATGGCACCAAGCTGAGTAATGTGGTTGCCACACCTGAAGGATGGGATGGCATCCAAGGGGATCTGGACAAGCTTGAGAAGTGGCTCATGGGAATCTCAAAGTTTAACAAGACCAAGTGCAAGGGGCTGCACCCAGGTCTGGGAAACTCCTTGTATCGACAAAGCCTTGGGAATGAACAGATCAGGAGTAGCCCTGCCTCGAAGCCTTGGGGGGCCTGGCAGGTGAGAGGCTGGACATGACCCAGCACTGAGCATCTGCAGCCCAAAAAAAACCAACTGTGTCCTAGGCTGCATCCAAAGTACTGAGGGCAGAAGGGTGAGGAAGGGGATTCTGCCCCTCTGCTCTGGTGAGCCCCACCTGCAGTGCTGCCTCCAGCTCTGGGGTCCCAGCACAGGAGGGACAGGGACCTGTCAGAGCAAGTCCAGAGGAGGCCACCAAGATGATCAGAGAGACGGAGAATCTCTTCTACAAGGAAAGGCTGAGAGAACTGGGATTGGTCAGTCTGGACAACAGAAGGCTTTGAGGTGACCTAATCACAGCTTTCCAGTACCTGAAGGGAAATTAAAAGAAAGCTGGAGAAAGACCTTTTCACAAGAGCCTGGAGTGACAAGGGGGAATGGCTTAAAACTGAAAGAGTAGGGTTTGGTTAGATGTTAGCAAAAAATTCTTTACTGTGAGGGTGATGAAGCATTGAGAGAGACTGCCCAGAGAAGCTGTGGATACCACATCCCTGAAAGTGTTCAAGGCCAGGCTGGATGGGGTTCAGTGCAATTTGACCTAGCCCAAGGTGCAGCTGCCCATGGCAGGGAGGCTGGAAGTAGATAACCCTTAAGGTCCCTTTTAACCCACCCGTGATAAGTTGGCAACTTTTGTTAGATTAATACCTATATAAAAATACACATTTGTCAAAAACAAGGACACAGTTAATGTTTTGAGGAGCAAAGAGTCTGCATTTACCAAGTTTACAGATTCTGCCTTCTCCAGAAGCAAGGAAGATGCAACAGCGTTAGCTGAGACTTAGATAGCATGTTACCCTCACAAGATATGAGGGTCCAAAACACACATTTAATTTTACTAAATGCCATTTCATGGCATTCCAGGCCATTCAGAAGTCTAACCATTCACCTAAAGTAGAGAAAAAAAGTCAATTAGTTGACAATCAACAATTAAGCTGTAAGGTTTAATTCCTATAACACAAACTACATATGAACATTCACCAATTTTTCTATTTAGATGACTCTTTGTGCTTTGGACCATAAATACTAGATGACAGGAAAAACCCCACATAAAAAGCAGAAACCAACTACAGAGCTGTCACAGCTGTAAGAAATGTCTTCATGTCTCACTGAAGACATCTGCTTTGCTCAGACAAACATAAGGAGGGAAAAACGCTTCTTCCTTCCTTTGATCTACACAGCAACACTTCTACAGTGGGTCCATCAACCCATCCCCGATTAGGTATATCCATCTTGGTCAGAGAAAGATGCAAACATTGTCCTCAAAAGTAAAGGCAAATGGAAAAGCCTACCTAAAATAAAAGCAATAGTTAAGATCCTTACTACAATCTCTAATTAACAGCATTGCTTCTTAGATCATAGAGGAGCTAACACAGCTAAGGCATATTATCAATACACCTACTTTATCCCTGGTAATTTTGACTCTTCTGCAGAAGCCAGTCGTTGTAACTCTTGAACCCATGAGAGTTCAGGGAACTACACAAGTTAAGAGGTCACTGTGGGGGCTGCTGGTTTCTATGAAACTAGTTTTTACACTAGTCTAGCTTACCAATTCTGCTCATACTAGATTAGTCGAGCACGAGGTGCAAGGAAAACAGCAGGACCATTTCACTTGCCATTAGGTGACCATTAGAGTGGCTAACCTGGCCTGAAAAAAACTCCGTGTAAAACGGAAACTGAAAGACTTTCGCTGTGAAAACCAGAGTACACTAGCCTAAGGCACACTCTTTGCGAATAACCGCAGTAACACCGTCCCCTCCCGGCTCTCCGAAGCGCACATGCAGCAATGCCACAAAGGGTACAGCTCGCAGCAGAATCCCCGTGGTCAGGAACCTCCTTCTCAAACCAAGCTTTTAACAGATTTTATCTGTATATGCAGGGAACTGTTTCCACACCAAACTGGGAAGGAGAAAGGGGTTCGACACAGGAGGCCAGGCCGGCCTGGGGGCGGGTGCCGGGAGCGGGAAGGCCACACCGAGCCCGCGGCCTGGCTCAGCACTCGGCGAGGCGCTTTGGCGCCCACAGCAGCTCCCCCCTTCCCCCATCAAACCCTTCCACCCAGCTCGGCGGCCGGGAAACGTGGTTGTCGCCGCAGCTCCCGAACGTGCCCCCTGCAGATACCCGCGGGGTCAGGCCCTGCCACAGCCCGAAGCCCCAGTCCCGCAGCCGGCTCGAGCAGCACCGCAGTGACACCGCACACCCACCGCAC
>JANPWX010000163.1:1096767-1159099 GCA_024734555.1 Trochalopteron elliotii | reverse complement strand
TGTCACCTGCTGTCCGCCGTGGGCACGGAGGGGCCCGCCGTCCTTCCCTGCAGAGGGACCACCACCAGGGAGTCTTTAAAGCCTTTTGTTCAAAGTCTTTTTTATTCATAACGGGTAACTGTAAAGCAGCGTGCTGAAGCCACAAATTACATTAATCACATGCAATTACAAGCCCAGAAAAATAGTATCCAGGAGTAGTTAGCTACAGGACTTATCACAGAATCACAACATCGTAGAGTCAATTAGGTTGGTAAAGGCCTCTGAGATCATCGAATCTAACCTGTGACCGACCACCACCGTGTCAACTAGACCATGGCACTGGGGCCCACGTCCAGTCTTTTCCTTAAAAACAGGGATGTTACCAGGGATGGTAACTCCACCACCCCTCTGGGCAGCCCATTCCATTAACCTTTCTGTGAAGAAATTCCTCCTAATGTCCAACCTAAATCTCCCCAGGTGGAGCCTAAGACTGTGTCCGCTCATCCTGTTGCAGGCTGCCTGGCAGAAGAGACCGAGCCCCATCTGTCTACAGCCTCCTTTCAGGGAACTGTAGAGAGCATAAGGTCACCTCTGTCTCCTTTTCTCCCGGCCAAACACCCCCAGCTTCCTCTGCTGTTCCTCATCAGACTTGTGCTCCAGACCCTTCCCTAGCTCCGTTGTCCTTCTCTGGACACGCTCCAGCCCCTCAATGTCCTTCCTGAATTGAGGGGCCCAGAACTGGACACAGGACTCCAGGTGTGGCCTCACCAGGGCTGAGAACAGGGGAAGATGTTTGGCTGTGTCAGTTACTAGGAGCTTTGCCAGCTGGCAAATTTAATTTTATTGCATGAATGAGAGTGGATTTGCACAATGCCATGGCATCAATGGTTTCACATGATTCCACAATTAAATGAAGAGATTTACAAGTAATTGTTAGTGTGTAATCTAATGTGCTACCGTGATTATTTCCATAACTTTGAATGAGGTTTTTTTCAGGGCAGGCTTACAGTGTCCTTGTTTTGAACAGTTATAGCTCCACACAGGCACCCTAAGCAAAACAGAAACATTCACTGGAAATGTGCAAAAATCAGAAGATGCACAGACATCTACAGGTCTGTAGTAACTATACTTTCTTCAGATGGTCTTAATTTGACACAGCTCGTACTTGAGAGGCTGGGGAGGTTTATGACTAATTAGCTAAAATATACAGCTTTCCAGGTTCCCATTCAATGTCTTTGATCCAATCCTGGATGTTATAGGGGATTACATAGTTCTGTTTTGGTGGCTTGTGTATCCTTGTTGACATTCCATCAGGAATTCTGATTTTTCTTACTGCCATCTCTCTTTTTATTTTTTTTTAATTTAATCAAAATCAATGCTTCCTTGCTGCCAATTTCAATCTCTTTACATTTTTTATTCCAGACATGCAACTGCCACAAGATGGCCAGTAAAATCGCTGCTCTTTAAAATCTCTTACATTTCTCACCTTTGCTTGTGGCTGCTGCAGTGGTTTCAGTTACCTCATTGCATAAACAAGCTCTTTGGATTGATTTTTACTCTCTTCAGTGGGAGCAACACCTTGTGTTCTGTTCAACCTATTACATTGTCTTTCCGTTGTGGAATAATTGGAAAAAGGTAATAGTGATGCTGCAACCTAAGTACCTTCAAATGTATTTGTTTATAAGTGCCAAGTGCCTTGCTAAATTATGCCCTTACATACACATGAACAACTTTCCTGGGTTTACAGGGAAAAAAAAAAAAGGAACATCAATATGTCATCCAAATCTTTTCCTGGCATTAGTTTTGTAATTTAAGGCCAACCATTTCAGACTGGCACTTAGAGAAAGTTGAAACATCATCTTTCTAATTAAATTTGCCACGGAAAAAAGAACAGTGGTCTTACTGTGTCCTTTTTTATATGATGAGAATTTATGGTTTCACAGTGGGCTGAAGAGCTGAAAAGGCTAATGAGTTATTACAAAGAACAGTATGAAGTCTTTCTTAAACGTTGACTTAAAGAACAGTTATTATCCATAAATGGCTTTTGCAGCTGCCCATTGGGTTAGGTGGAACTGGGAAAGCTGGCAAAACAACATGAACAAATTCAATAAAGGGTGGAAAAGAAGAAAAGGAAGAAGTTCATCTTGGAAACTTTGGTAGAGCTGAAGGAAAACATCCAACAAGAGGAAGAAACCTGCAATATCAATATGTAGGAGTGAAATCAAACAGTAAATTACATATGGTTTTACAGAAGAGCATAAAAACAAAGCCCACAGAATTTAAGCCTCCATGTAAAGGATCCCATCACTGAGGAAGGAACTAACACAATTCTCTTCCACTTCTTTGGCATGACTACTCTGTGCATACTACTTAACTAGGTCATGCCTGGGATATTTTTGGGAATCTTCCTGTTAGAAAATTACACTGAAGGGAATTTTAAAAAGAGCAATTAAAATAATTAAAGAGATGAAGGGATTGATTTATGAGACAAGATCAAAAGATCTGGAATATTAAAACATGTTTCACAAATGCTGTGGATTTTGGATGACATCACGTTGTTAAGATTAGAGCAGACTGTTTGGAAAGAGTTTATTCAGTGTGAGATTATGTGTGTGTTTTGAAACTAATAGAAACTGCAAAAGTCGGAGAAAAAAGGTTGAGGCACCAGTGTTTGAAAAGCTTTGTGCTGAAAATTAAGAGCAGAGACCATACCCTCTACAGGTAGATTGGACAGAATAAATAAAAGACACCAGCTGATGGGAACAATCTTGCACTGGCAAATGTTTGGGACAAAGGCTTTGCACAGTATGCAGTAAGCTACACTAGATGTGTGTTTTAGTCTGCATAACCTCTGTTCTTCATACAGGACCACAGCAGGCTGAAATACCAAGTGTTTGAAGCCTCAAGTTTTTTTTTAAGCAGGGTGTAATAGCATTTTTAACCACAGATTCCCTGTCCATCCTCTCTGACTACATCCACCTCTGTTCATTGTTCTGAAAATATTTCAACTACAACTGCCACAATCCAATCACCTCAGGAACGAAAGTTAAACCCAACTTCTTCTCATACACAGCTAAGAAACATCCTTTAAGGAAAAGACTTTTTTCCCTCATGTTTATAACCTGTTCAGAAATTCATTAACTTCAGGTCCTTCTGAGTCCAGCCTAGGGTTCACTAGACTTAACAATAGTAGATTTTTTTTTCCTAAATGGCTAAAAAGTTTCCAAAGCGATGACACATTTGAGACAGGAGTTCACAATGTTGTGTTAGCCCTTGTTTGGGAACACTTGTATATCTCATGGCTTTATCACTTGGGAGTAATGTGGCCATCTCATAATGCTAATTGAAACCTTGAAATTAAACATATCTATCTAAAATATACATACACATGGGTTCTCTCTCCATGCCTGCTTCTATATATTCAAAGTATTGTCAAACATTAATGCAATACAATTAAGTAAGCAGACTAACATGTGCAAACATATAACCCCAAGCTGAAGTACCTGCTAGAAGACAGTACCAAAATGAGAAAAGCAGGGGCTGCAAACAGAGGAGAGGTAGAACTTGGTTCAAACCCCTGAAAGTGTTTTCATCATCCTTACTGTTTGTGCATTTGGATCAGTTTCTCCCTAGGAATTTTTTTTTTTTTTGAACACAGCTCTAGTCCTTAAGTATTTGCTTATCATTGACAAATGTCATGGTAAATTTTGAGAGGTAGAAGAGGGAAGATAATACTTAATTTTAGAAAAATGTTGGTGGAGTGGGATGGGAAAGAGTCTTGTAAGTTAATGGTTGTTTTAGAAATTATTTGAAGTGACAATGTGATATCACAATTGTGACCAAACATGAAATTCACCACTTTGTGAAACAGCATTATCTTATATAATAAGATGAAATTTGTGTTTTCTAGAGGTGAACAACTGTTTAATACACCTAAGAAAACTAGAACTGATTATTGTAATGAATTTACTTCTTTAATTCTTATTTCTACTTTTGTGCTTGAGCATGTTACTGTTTACTAAAACAAATACAGTTTATCCCCTCTCTCTTGGATGCTTTCTATCTGTGTAGGCTTGCTGGGGTATAGCTCTAGAGGCTTAAAAAAAAGGATAGCAAACTGTCCATTTCAAATTAAATTTAGGCAGTGTGGCATCTACATCTTACTGGAGATTGTGAGAAAAATCTCTAACTTTAAAAACAAGCATATTGAGGTCAAGAGGAAACTTACTCAGGTAGATTACAAGATGAATAAAGACTCTCTTTTTTTCCTTTTTTTTTTTTAATTCTGCAAAGAAAGACCCTGGAGAGTCAAATTATATCATAGGATGTAAGACTTCTCACAGAACAAGAGAATAATTTCAGGAAGTTAGCAAACTCAGATAAGAGTTAATTACTTAAATAAGTGCTACCATAAATTATAGCACCTATTATACTCCCTGCTTTTTGAGAACCCTCTGCTGGATTTCAGTCAGACTGCTATATGTGAACCCGTGGTATTTCCTTTGGTCCAAACAGACTCCAGTCTGTTTCCTTTGGGCAGAGGTTATTTACCATGGAGGTGAGACCTTAAGTCCAGTCATCCCAGGATCCAGGTCATCCTGCACATCTTCTTCAGGGACACCTTACTTGTATTAAAACATTCACTAAGCAGGTTTCAGTCTTGACAGAAACCAACAAATTATTTTGATAACACTGAGAAGTAGCTACAGAAACCATTTACAGACCCTTCCTTACCTTTGCCTTCCCAGCAGCATCCTCTAAGCGTAGCCCACACTGACCTCTAACCTGCACATAATGGGAGGTTTGGGGTTGGGGTTTTTTCCTAAACGCCAAAACGCCACAGACCTGACAGAGTTTCTTTCTGTGTTTCCCTATAGATGTTTGACCAGTCGACAGAGTTCCCCAGAGTCCTAATGAGTATTTCCTCACCCCCAAACCAAATACAAGGAAAGGCTAGATGAACACTGCTGTTCCATCCCAACTGCAGTCTTGCCTGTGAACTCACCACATGATGCAGCAACATTTGATCAAGCTTTTCCTTAACATCTGTGTCATTTCTCAGAATAATTATATCCTCTAAGAAGTCCCTCTTGGTGTTTAAAAATAGCCTTTGAGGAACCTTTTTTATAACTCTTATCAGATGAGCTCCCCTATTTGCTTTGTCCCCAGTCATCATCTGATCCCATGGCAGCTCATCAGGTGATTCCCAGTTCCACATCAGATGATCATAAACTTGGATAGCAACCAAAGGGCTTGCCTGGGTTGTCCACCTTCTATCATGCCTATCACTTTGTCTGGATGCACCTCCTCAGGCATCGACAGGGCCTGCCAGTACTAGTCTTCGTTTATGACCTAAACTATAGAATTATGTCTGATGACTGCACCAGCTTGTTAGAATATCTAAACCACTCCCAAGTGGTGGCCTACAGAGTACAGGACAGGACCTGTGGTTCACAATCAAAAAGAACATAAGAGAAAAAATTGGATTCTGATGCCTCATTTGCCCACACACAGAGCAGAATGACAGCAAGCTCAGGTGAGATCAGACAACCAATGCTGTGGGTGGCTGTGTGTGACTTTAGGATAGCCCTTGTTTCCACTAACAATACAATGACTCTGTTGTCAGAATCATTTTTCTATTACATTAAGCTAGTTTTGGTTGTTTGCTTCAGGTTTTTTTTTTTTCCTGTTCTCCTTCTGTTTCATTTATATTTCCTAATAATTACTGTAACAAAACCAGTAATGGACAGGTTTCCCCAGTCCCTTCAAGTTACAGCATCCTGTCTATTGGTTATAATTTCCCATGGTATGCAGGTGACTTCAGGAAGAGGTTACCCCCAGATATCAGAAAACACCCTGAATAAGTAAATCCCCTCTTTTTCATCACAGCACTCTGTATCCAGTGGACACCATTCTCCTTTCTTACGACCAACATTAGCAGCAACAATTGAAGCAATGTAAATGTTATAGCAAACCGTAAACAACTTCATCAGAGTGAAAGAATTTCTTTTATACCTTGTAAAATTCTTTATATCAGGGAAAAATATACATGGGGTGATAATTTGTAATCTTAGCCTCTCATAACATGAAGAAAATAATATTCTTTCTGATCAAAGTTTTTTTAATGGAGGGAGGGAATCCCTACACAGAGAAGAATGGATGGTAAATTGGTTAAAATTCGAGCAATGAATTCATCCACACAGCATGGAGGCAGTAGAGCAGATGAGCAAAAGAGAGGGAGTGTAAAAAAAACCTCACAATTGATAAGATGTTTTACCTTACTAGACATCAGTAATAAGTACTTTATATACATGTTTTACAATATTATTTCTCATAAAGTTGTCCTTTTAGTTACCTTTTCCAATTCTCTTTTGAGTGATGATGCCTCAGCGTACACTCTGTGAGAAATACTGATAAATGATAGTGTGAATTTTATTCTCATATCTGTATTATATACTGCATTCAGGGCTTCTTACATGGAATTCTGTTGGCACTGAAGTCAAAGACAGACTTAATGCTACCTTCAAGGGAGCCAGAATGTCAGTATTTGTCTGGTGCACTGCAGACAAGGTTAGACCAATACTCATTTTCACCTGGTCATTTGACTTTCCAGTCAGAATTGTATGTAACAGCATTCAAAATATTAAACTAAGGAGGATGAACAAAATGTTTAAATACATGCCAATAACTCATACTAGCTACAATTAAGTCATAAGCTGAACTCAATCCTTCAGAACTCTATAAGGGGTGTTACTTTATTGATGAGTTCAGCTTTCTCATTATGAGATGAGGTCTTACCATTATACCTGACATGAGTGAACCTTTTGATTGCAAGTGCAATACAAATTCCAAGTCAGAGAATGGTCTCTTCTGCAAAGGGATTTCCAGATTAAAGAAAGGTGCCTGTGTAGATAGGCCAAGGTGCCACTGCAGGACAGCACAGGCTCTCCTGTGCACCCTGTGCATGAAGCTCATCTCCTCTAACTCAGATGTCTACAATCCAGAAGCCTGTATTTGATCTGGTTGTCTGGACTGCATTCAGAAACAGCAGAGAGCCAATTTTAAGATGTATTTATCTCACCTGCAGTTTAAACCAGATCAGATAAAATGTGTTCTGCTTCTATCTGTTGCCTATGAAGAGTTCAGGTGAATTCCACATTTGTGGATTGTTTTGAACAGATTGAATTAATTTCCTTCTATTCAGTGATATTCTCAACATGAAATAAGAATTGCCTTGTGGGGATGAGAATCATGATTACTTTTTTTCAAGTTTTCTCCTTAGCAGAAACTTTTGTACAAACTTCTCTATTTTCTATTGTAAATAAGAAACAGCATGTGCTTAGGAAAGAGAGATGAGTTTTCCAGGGGAAAAAACAATACAGTTGGGATAATACTGATCAACTCAGCTGGCCATGATCTCATTTTATGTGTTGTCAGACCATCTTTGAGTTCATTAAATAACATCACAGAAAAAAAGTTGAAAGGACTTTGGGAAAGACTTTGTGGTTTTTCACAGTCAGTTCCTCTAAGAGGTTATCAGGTAACATCTAATCATAAATTTGTATGTTTTTTCAATGTAATGTAAATCAAAATGTAGAGTCAAGAATATAATCCAAAGTTATTGATCTGTAGCTCATCTAAGTACTTTCAGAATTAGAGCTAAAACAGATAAACCAAATTTGGAGAAACGGACAAAAGTCTAGTAGTTAATCCTCCAAAACCTACGTAAAAATACTGACCCCATTAACAAGGCAACACAATAATAATGTATTGCAATCTGTTACCAAAACTTCACCAGAACTCAATAAAGTAGTAGTTGGCAATAATTACAGCAAAGTGCCTTTTGGAATTGACATAAACATTTTCAGCCTGAAACAGCCTGTTGTAAACATCAGAAAACTTATGTGTCCCTCCAATTCAGAAGTTTGTCAGGTAAGATATCCTGATTGCAGAAGTTAGTCCCCACTGGTACCAGCTCAGTCTTTACTAAAATATCCCAGCTGATGCTTTGAGAGAAACTAGAGCAGTAGGTTAGGAGTCAGGAGATGAGTGTTTTAATTCTTAAGTTGCTAATGATTATTCCTCCCAAAAATTGGTGGTAGCAGTACTTCCTTTATCTGTTAGTTTGTACACCCATGAGGATGAAAATTGTTTCAGCTGCAACATTTTAAAAAAATACAAATTCGACAGGTAGCTCTAAATTCCTCTTGTGAATAACGTATATGGTATTCTACACAAATTTTCCATAATGGTTCTTTATTACTTGCCTTATATTATTACTTGCCTTACATTATCTAAGTGATTCCTTCCACAGTCTTTAATATATTCTCCAGTTATTTAACAGGTTGGTTTAGACTTCTTTTTTAGGTTTTCTTCTTTACTCTGTTAATTTTAAACTGAAAGAACTTCTGATGAACACAGAATGGCATGTAAAGATATTGTCAATGAGCGAGCAGTTATTCAAAAGATATCATAGTTTGCTTAGAGGTTTTGGCTGCAACACCTATTTAATGACTATTATTGGCAGCAACATTAACCTCAAACACAAGAAAATCAGAAAAGTAATCAGATAGAAATACTTACTATATGCAAAGTTTAAATGTAGGTGGTTTTATTTTTCTTCCCAGCATCAGAATTCTGGAAGGTTTTCTTCAAAAAGGTGAGAGGTGGAAATCGTGAGAGGGAAGATTTTCCAATTTTTAAGGGGATTTCCAGTAGAACCTGCAGCTACTGGTAACACCTGAGGATAATTTTCAAAGGCAGGATTTTTGAGAACTGTATCTATTTTGACTTTTGGGCTGAAAATGGTGAAAGACATGCAGACTTGGAGAAAGAGACAGAGAAAAACAATTTCTTATACAGAATTCAAATTGGGATTAATTTCCTCTGTCTGGACAAAACTAGAAGCAAAAAACTCCCTTGATGAGATTTATGTCAAAGCATAGGCACTGAAGATGCCAGTTGCTTCAAAAGAGAAAGCTACACAAAGGAAGGTTATTCATACAGTGTTCTGTAATCTAAGGACTTCAAGTATCTTATGGAATAACATGCAATTGTATTTTCTTTATTTTTAAGTTTATCGGTTCAGGGTCTTACTTTTGTGAGTGCATGAATCCTGAAATAAAAGCAAGTGGCTATTTTGTTTCCTGTCATTTCCCAATCCCAACTTTACCAGCATGACATGCAAAATTAAAAACATAAGTTAATAGGTAATGTCATTAAAATTTCTGGTGTGGAAACATTTTAATTTTTCAATTAAAACTTGACAGAAAGGTTGCTTTTATGACCTAAAGCAAATGGTGGGTAATTTTGTTTGGTCTGGCTCCTATGCTTTCAGTGTTTTGGGATTGTTACTATGCAGGGGTTAAGCTGTAAGAAGAAAAGAATGTATTGTCATACCTGCAGGGTACTAGAGATCCTGGTCAGGTTTCTCTTCTGATCTAGGCAGTGATATGGTGGCCTTGTTTTTGCACTCTGATGAATTCAAGCTGCTGTGTTCTGAGTGCTCACTACTTCCTGACCTTTTTTCTATTTTGCCCTGTTTTCAGGGGCTACATCTGTCATAATCAATGATACTGTGTTTCATTGTACCCAAAGAGCTCAAGCTGGTGTCTTGCCAATGCCAAAAGACACTGATTCAAAAAGATATTTGAGAATGCTGAAATGAAACTCTTGGATTATATTTTCTTCCTGATTCCTGTTTTAAATTGTGCACTATTGTATTTCTCTTCATCACATACTCAAACTGACAGAGCCCCATGTAACAATAAACAATACTGAACTGCCAGCCTTTAACTTTTACTTTTTGCTTAGGAAGTGTGTGGGAACTAATGAGGAAGTGTATGAATTCATTTTTTGACCAACGAATGCTGAATAACAGATTTTGCAACAAAAATGGCCCAGGAAAAGACAAGATACATTTTCTGTGTGTCAGCCACTTTTGGGCATGTAAAACAAAGCTGTAAAACTTAACCAATATGTCATGCACATTTCTTGGAACAAATTATGCAGTTGTCTGACTCCGTTCTTTCAGAAAACTTTTCCACAGATTTGATTGCACTGTGACATGGTTACACTGTAGCACTGAGAGCCACTGCACAAGGAGCCCCGGGCTCTCCTGGTGGATGGGCCAGTTTTCCTTTGTGTTATGGGCAGCTCAATGCAGCCAGACTCAGTGTGGAGCCTTTGCTGACTGCAGCACTGCAGCAGTGTAGGAGCAGCACCCAGCTCTGCTTTCCCACACACTGTCCTGCACTGAAACTATGTAGATGGATTAAAAGACTTGACCCTAGGAGATAACAGCTTATTCTGTCATAAACAGGCTTGAGTACTGATGTTGAGGTCCCTCTGATCCCCAGGCACAGTACTTGCTGTAGTGCTTCCTAGTGGTATGGAAACAAGTCCCATGGGATCACAGGGGTGGGGCTGCAATAGAGCTGCAGGAGGAAGCCAAGATGGTCAGAGGAAATACTAGTAAGCACCTTACTCTTTAAGTATTCTTTTTCCCTGGAAATATTTCCTTGTCAGCATTTCTACTGTTGGATCCTTTCTAGTTATGAGACCACATGATTGTGGTTTTGCAGGGCTAACCCAAGGGACTCTGAAAAATTTCTTTGATTTCTGGACAAGAGAGCAAGCCCATTATTACCTGCATATAGGACTGTTTAGACTACTGACCACTTGGCAACAAGTTTGCTTTACTTTCAATTGGATTTTTTGAGGTGCTGGAGCGAGTCCAGAGACTGGAAATAGAGCTGGTGAAGGGTCTGGAGCACAAGTGTTGTGATGAGCATCTGAGAGAGTTGGGGTTTTACAGCCTGGAGAAAGAGTCTCTGGGGAGACCTTATTGTTCTCTTGAACTACTTGAAAGGAGGCTGTAGCCAGGTGGGGGTTGGTCTCTTCTCCCAGGTAGCAAGTAACAGGACAAGACAAAATGGTTTTCAGTTGCACCAGGGGTGGTTTAGATTGGATATTAGGAAAAAATTTCTTCATTGAAAGCATTGTAAGGCATTGAAACAGGCTAGCCAGGGAAGTGTTGGAGTCACCATCCCTGGAAGTGTTCAAAAAATATGTGGGTAGGGCACTGGAGGGCATGGTTGAATGTTGAACACGGTGGTGGCCCTAGGTTGATGGTTGGACTTGATGATCTCAAAGGTCTTTTCCAGCCTTAACCATTCTACGGTTTTCCTACTGTTTTTTTTTCTCATTCATTAATATCAAGCTAAAAAAAATTATTTTTTTCCCTGTGTTTCGTTCAAAATGTAAAATGGTACTTTTTGATGGGAAAGAGACCATAGTTCTGCGCTTATAGGTAATATTTCTGGTCAAATTATATCTTGTGAATAGCATTAGCTTTAGGCTTACTTCTGTTAGTAAGCCTTCTAACTTTATAATAATTCATGGAGCTCAGCTTTAAGGGATAGTGCACGTGTTATTGCCAGAGTGGTCCTATTCATATGACATCCATCCTGCACGGCATATTCCATTGCCTGGATTATGTGGAGTCTGTCTGAATGGAAGCCCCCAGTAACACATTTACAGTATATCCTTCTGCTGAAAGCAACACAGAGCTCTATTTATAAACTGTTTAGGAGTTAAATGTCTCATAAGTGTTCCAGCCCTTAAAAGCAAGAGTTCACACTTCCTGTGCATTAGTGAAATGCCCACATTTACTCACAAATCATTCTCTGGGCTGGTTTTATCAATTCTAAACCACAGCTGAATCGATGACATTTTCTCCCTTCATCTGGCTTTCAGTCAAGCCCACAATCATTTTCCCTGTATGCCTTGAATGTTTAATTGGTAAACACTGCAGGATAATATTTAACTACAAATAAAAATCTATCATTATTGCCATGTCATAAACACATAGGGAAATTCCAGTTTAATTTTCTGAAATTGCTTGCTTGCAGCACTAAATATGTGGGATTAAACTGACTTTTGAGAGAATACTAAGTGAGAAGCAACCAGATGCTTTTGGCCTAGTGCTGCTTCTGAAGGCTTTGTAAAGATGCTATCATGCAGCATTTCAGTCATGGCAGGAATGAACTGGAAATTTCCTGAGAAGAGGCGGTGAGTAGGTAGAAGGTTGCTATAAAACCTTAAACCTCCCCTAAGGTCGTGTTGCAAGCTGCTTGAAATAATGAATCTTAAAACCATGTAATGCAACTGTGGTGTAAATACAAAAAGTGCTGCATGAGTAAGTAGACAAGGAAGTAATAAAAACCCCCAAAATACCTCTGAATGAAGGAGAAGCAATGACTATCTATATGACCTCTCTTTATTCCTTACACTCTTTCTGCAGTTTCAAGTCCCAGTCATCTCCCATTTCCTCTTTCAACTTCCTGTCCCTCAGTTCCATTCTCTCTTCTTTCTTTTCTGTGATCATCATTTTAAATCTTTGCTGACTGGTGCCCTTGTTCTTCAATACTATCCCAAGTATTTCCCCTCCACTAACTTGGTTTTTAATTTGCTCTGTGCTACTCTAGCCCTGCTTCTCTCTATAGCTCTTTGATACTTAATTTACCTTAATATCTTTCATTTATCTCAGCATCTTTATCTGTTATTTAGAAATCAGCAGAGCATTCTCCATGTTCCCATTCAAAACCACTTTTGCCCAGCCTATTCTGAATGCAGCACTGTTTGTTCTCAGTGCTTCTTCCTTTCTTCTTCTCCTAAACCATATTTTATTCTGTTTGATACCATTGTTTGCATTTCCTTCTGGTGAGTCCTTTGTAGGATGTTCATTCCATCAGTTTCGGATTTCTCTGCTGTTTACAACTGCCTTTTCTTGCTCTGCCTGCACTGTTGCTGACTTCTTGACTGAATTAATTTTCAAAATGCATGCTGCTGTTAGAGTTTGGACTGTCTGACAGGGATCATGTTTAAGACCTAATATCTCTTTTCTAAAAACCAGTTTTTCTAGTGCACACTACTTTCAAACCATCTTCGTAGCAGTACTTGGAGCCCCTCTCTCCAAAGAGGGTTATATCCTCACATCATTGCACTCAGAAAAGGGAGTTTCTACACAGAGAATTTATGATCCATATACTGATAATAAAATGGATCAGCAAAGCACCAAAAACATTATTGTTCGTCTTTTACATGGGCTGAGATGAAAGTTTAATTCAGGTCTTGTAAAACTTAGTCTGTTTTTTTAATCGTGGAAATATTCTGTTACTCAAACCATCATCTCCCTGGTTCTCCAACAAGTGAAACCAAGCCTGGGAAGATGTGGAGATTTTCTCAGCACCTGCTGTAGTTATTCAGTGTCACATTTAAGGTGCTGTCAATTTTGATGACAGATGCACTGCAGGCTTTACTGTGAAGTGCAGTCACCCAGTAGAAACTGGTCCAAGGCAGTAAACCAGGCTGCTATTATTTCAGCTGTCCAGGAAACTAGTGTGATTGAGTGTGATAATATGGTTAGTGCCCTTACTAGCACCTGTCTTCAGATTTTCCAACCATTTTATTTTATCTTTCAGTGGGAAGTAAACCAGAGTTGCATACACAAACACAAATGTTAGTGTGTGGTAAGCAATGGTTCTGGTGTGCAAGTTGGCTCTTTTTAGAAGACTTAATTTTCTGTTCTCTTGCATTGGAAAAATAAATCCTTTAGACTGAGAATTCTAGAAACATACCCAGATTCAGTCATCGCTTTCCAGAATCTTGGCTGGATCTTTACATGATGCATGTAATGCTTATTCACTGTAAAAACACCTTTCTTCCTAAAGCAAATCATCCCCCAATGTGAATCCAGGTTTTTGCCTAATATCTCTAATGCCCTCAAGGGAGATAAAGCATTAAGCAATAGATTGTATGAAAGTATGTAACCTGGTATATATAAGCTAATAATCTCTGGCCAGAAGTGCAGCCTTTCAAATAGTTGCCACAGCTGGAAAACTACATATAATTACATAGGGAGTCATCATTCTCTACACAATCCTTGTCAATCATATCACCACAGTCATTTCTTTTAAAAACATGTAAAAGCCAGAAAGTCTGACAAATACATTTGCTAATTAAGTCCCCAGCTAAATCAAGAGTAAAACACAGATGCCATGTTCCTCCTTTGCTTCCTCCTGACTGCATAGGAATGGCTTGTTGAGAAATTATCACCTTTTCATTTAAAAATCATGTACTACTGACAAAACAAAGGCTGGCAGATAATAATAACTCTGCAATGTGGTTCTGGATGTGTTAGTGAGAAGGTGAAGTCAGCGTGAGGAGGTGGGAGAAGTGCTGGGAAAGGCAGGAGGTAGAAGAAATACAGGTTGTGAATTCAGTGTCAAACTGGTAATCATAGAATCACAGAATGGTTTGGGTTGGAAGGAACCTTAAAAATCATCTCATTCCAACCCCCCTGCCATAGACGGGGACACCTCCCACTAGACCAGGTTGCTCAAAGCCCCATCCAATCTGGCCTGGAACACTACCAGAGACATCCCCAAGATGGACAACCTGTTCCAGTGCTTCACCACCCTCACAGTAAAGAATTCCTTCCTAATACACAGTCTAAATGTGCCCAAGGTAAACCTTTTTCCTCTTGTCCTGTCACTGTGCATCCTTGTGAGAAGTCCCTCTCCAGTGAATGAATGTGGCAGTCAGCTGTGACAGGGAAGTTGTATCTCCAGTTGGCTTTCCAGCCTTCAGGCTTGATCTTGGCAGAAAGACAGAGAAAAGGCTAGTGAGCAGTTCTGAAGGTAAAAAGTGATTATTTACAACTAGAGCAGAGATATATGGTGTGGGAGGTGGACAGGGATGATGTGAGGCCACACATGTAATTGTGAATCCCTGTCTTCAAGCATACATTTGGCTTATTTCTAAGTCTGTTCTAGATAGGTTGATTTCCAAATCATTATCATCTTCATCATTAGTACTTTTAAGCATTATTGTTTACTTTTAAAACTCTTTTTATTGTAATTGTTACTTTAAAAAATAAGAAGAGATTGTTAGCTCTGGATACCTAGTAATTAGAAATTATTCATCATCACGTTTCAGTAATCTTAAAGACACACACATATATAAGAAGAGATACTGTGTTATTAGACTAAAATATTTGAAAATTGTGAGTGATTAAGACCAATACTTACAATTTTTAGAATGTGTTCTAAAACATCCTCTGGAGGAATGTGGTGCACATGAATAAAGACCTTTTGAGTACAGTAATCAGCCACAAATGAGTGTTTATTCACACAAAGCTTTTTATTCTTAAATGTGCTGTGGACCCAAGAAAGAAAGAAAGAGGAGATAGGGCAGTGTAGGAACCAACACTCATTATTCTGTTTGTACTGCCTGTGTAGGTACACTGAGCAATTCTATCTATTAATGTAGTCCTTCTGCAACATGGCTGTGCAGCAGGCTGTGTCCTGGCTGCTCACCCAGACTGGGTCTGCAGTATGTTGGTTGAGAAGCAGCCCCAGAGCCTGGTGCTCCTCAGGCTTATCTGTGGTGGTATGTCTGTCTTTGTTAACTCTAGAGAGAGGCTAGGGTGACTTTCCAAATGCCTAAAGCAAGTGATTCAGGCTAGGTGGGGTTCAGTCCCTGAATTCCTCCAAGCAGCCTTGAAAGCTCTTTACAGCCCAAAGCAAAAAAACTTTCCAAATTCCATTTGATTGCTACATCCTTATGCTTCAATACAAAGTAACTTTTACAAGATGTGCTTGAAGAATAGGGCTATGTCTCGCACTGCAGAAGTAAAGAACTTTGCAAAATGCATTAACTACAACAAGAGAAGTCCCTTGCTTCATTCTGTAGGTTGAAGTAACAGTTTTCCTCCTTCAGTAGGTCCAGTTCTAGCACTGTTCTTTAGGCCATGCCACCTTATTCTGCTGTCATTTCAACATTCCATACTCCCCTCCATATAGGGCCAGGATGTTTCCCACTAATGTCATTGCAGCCAGACCATGTCTGTGGTGAACGAGGATGGAAGAAAGCAGTCCTTCACATTTTCATATTGATAAGAGTCTTATTGCTTGTGCACAATTTAGCTCTGTTTTCACATGCATATCATAGTCAGGGTCTCCTTCAAGGACTCTGTTTAATTTGGACCTACAGTTTCCTGGTATCAGGTCTAATTATCTGGCTGCAGTGTTAGATTTCATAGGACAGCATTCCAAAGCCTGGGATGCACAAGCAAAAATTTCTAGTTTCAGATGCCCAACTGACTAATAAGTTAAGCTGTTCTTAAGACAGCTGACTTTCCTTACAGCTACACGATAGCAAGCTTTTATCAGCACCAAACTAGTGCTGATACAAGGTCATACATTTGGAGCAGTTGAAGAGGAGACAGCCCATTTCAAACTCCTTTGTTAATAAGCTTCCACACCCCAAGCTGCACACTCCCTAGACTTGGAAGAAAGTTAAAATATTTTCTTAAACATTGAAAAGGTATTTCAGCAAATTCTGTAGAAAAGCAGAACAGCTTTTCAAATATTAAAGCAATTTTATTATTTAAAATAAAGGCATTTCCCCCCAAAGCTTAAAATTGGCAGCATCTCTTTAACATTCCAGCAAGAAAACACCTCATTCTTACATTGTTTGTATGCATCTGCAGATATAGCAAAGATTTAAAAAAAAACCCCAACAACCAAGACACAAGTTAAAACATTCCTGGAAACTTCATGGCTCTGTCCTGGAGTTTTAAGTCGGTCCTGGCTAAAACCTGGAACTCACCTACAGTATTACATAAGCTGTTCAGTGGTTCACTAAACAGACACTGGATTGTACTCAGGCTGTTCCCCATCTGCTGTATCCTTCTCCCACCCCTGCACACAGCATTTTCAGAGACAGAACTAACCCCTGCTGCATTTTGTGGGATGCTGGATTATAAAATTTCACACTGAGTGCTATGCTGAGCCTCTCAAGCCAGAAGAGCAGCACATGTCATTGCCAGACTCCAGCCTGGATGTTGTGTGTGAACTCTCCTGCTGCCAGGGCTGGGCATGTGCAGAAGAGCTCAGGACAATCTTGGGTAAAAATTTGAGCTGGTTCTGGAGGGCTCTTGACCTCAAGGTAAGAAAGGTTTTAATGGTAGAGCTTAGTGAGATCCACTGGCCTAAGTCCCTGCTTAGGGCTGCAGGTGCCTTTCTGGGGCTGGCCCTGGCAGGTGCTGCAGGTCACACAGGGCAGCACAGTGGGATGGATCCCTGTCCTGCAGGGTGGCCTCAAATCCCAGGCCCAGAGCTGCTCTACCACTTCTCTTCACTGCAAGTTGTATGTGTTGTATGGATCTGACAGTGCCACTTCACTGCAGCCACAGCCTGTATGGTTCACAGCCTTCTAAGGCCACAAACAATGATTACTTTCATCTAAACTGATGCTACTGCAGGCCAGCAGAAGTTAACCAAGTGCTTATCAAATTCATATCTCTGTGTATACACAAACCCATGGCAGAAGACAAGAGGGTTATTTTGCCTTTTAACTCCTTTTTGATCTAGAAGAGTGCCTTCATTTAAGGGGCTTTCCCCTCAATTTATTTACTTACTTGTAATTAATAATAAAAATCACTGTTTTTTAAACTTGCATGACTATTAATTTTCTGGATTATTTTTGCTATTTTACATCAGAACATAACAGGTTTGGTTTCATGACCACATATATGAGAACAGAATGATTTATACATTTAGTGCCACATTTAGTATCACTTTGTTAAATGATGTGGTTTTATTTTTACACCATCATTTGCACATGCTAAAAGAGAATCCATCTAAGTAACCCTGTAAGTGAAAGTTAAAATGTTCTCTTCAAAATGGCTTTTGGTATTTTCAATCAAAATGAAAAAAAAAGAGGTTAAAAAAGTTGTGTAGTTCCAGTTAGTTAAAATCTCAACTGAACAATAGATTTCTGCATTTTTATGCAAAATTACCATTTGATAATATGCTGAAGTTTTCACAACAATGACAGTAGTATTTTAACTTCTGGTCTAACTTCTGGTTCAGTTCCATTTAATTGCAGAGGTCAGGGGTACACAGTGCTCAGTTAGGTTAACTACTGAAGTGCTCTCCTTTAGCAGTACCTTTGAATATAAATGCTGGAAAAATAACCAGAACCTTAATCTATGACAAAATATTCTTATCTGTGTTGGTTCACTTAATGAAACAGTGAATTTTGTTGTAAAAAGCACACTATGCAAGTTTTGGGTTACCCATTTTTTCCTTCCTTCAGCACTGCAGCACATTTAGCACTGCAAGTGCCAGAACACTTCCAGCAAATAAATTCAGGCATCAAATAAAGAGCAGTAAACAGTCAAAGTGAAGAAGAAAATTAAATTCGTTGGTATAACCAGTGGCAAGTATCCAGGAATTTATGGTTTATAATGCACATTCATAATCTTTGTTGATTTTGCAGCAATGATAGAGATACAGGTGGTATGGCCAAGTATCTGCTAGTTATTCAAATAGCTGCAGGAATGAAAACAAAGCCAAGGGGAAAAACATTTAAAAAATTGATTTTCTTAATAATTTCATTTGTAAGGTTAACTCATGCTGAAGGGGGAATATGGAAACAGGAGGAGAGAAGTTCTGACTTTGCATCCAGACTAACTGAAACTCAGATTGGTCCTGATCCTCAGTCAGGGAGGAGGACACAATTCTGAAATCTGAACACCCTGAACAGCTGTCTAGAAGGACAGGCTTTTATTGCCCCTCTGGTCTTACTACTGATGTGTTTCTACCAGTGATGGAAGTTTGTTGGTTCTAGTTGCAGGTCAGGTCTATGAATGCTTCAATGGAAAAAAAAATACTAAAAATGCTTACTGTGGAGTTATTAATGATCTTGTAAATGAACAAACCACCTCTCTCTATCACTCCCTTCCCTGACTTTATACCATTCTTAACTGCAAGTCTCATTTCTTTTCTCCTGCAAGTTAAAAAACAGTCAAATACAGAGTCATGGCACTTGGCAGAGATAATCACAGTCCTCTCACACAGCCTTGTCTCTACCTGGTGCCTCCACAGCTTGAGGCTAATGGGGTTTTCCTTATAACACCAACCTTCCTTTTTCTTGCTGTAGGTAAGGCAGCAACACTAATTTCTGCTGCTTCCAGGCCTGAGGTCAGTGCAGGAGGAGAATGCATGTATTCTGCCAGCCTGACTTTTATACAACAGTCTGGATCACACTATTCTGCATGAACAGAAAAGCTTAGATGAATTCTGTGTCAGTTATACTTACTCAAAAAGACTGATAGTCTACTGTAATTCGTCAGCCAAAAAGAAAAAAATGCAAAGAAGAAAAGGAATCTGTTTGGCTTGACTTGTTGCCCACGTGCAAGCATCTGGTGTGATACAAAATGCCCTCAGGTACCTTTCCAAGTATCCAGCAGCTGGTCCAGAATGTCTTTGATCTCCAGTAGGGTCTCACCCACATCTGGAAGCCCCATGTGTAGGTCTTAGAAACCCTGAGACTCATCCAGCAGGAGACAAAAGGAGAGAAGTGGGGGATGAATTTCAAAACGTTCTTTCAAGTCAGATGTTTAACCTAAGAACACCTTAGGATATCTCAGACCACACCAGATGTCTGTGTGGGCAACTGAATCAAATTCAGTTGGTTTAGGGAAATTTAAAGCAATATCTGGTAATATTTTAATAGATGTCCTCAAAGAGCCATGAAAGGTAAAAGGACAGGAACTTTTGCAATGCAATAGCAAATAAAAAGGATAACATTAAAAAGAAGAGAAAAAAGTATTTTCAGTTTGAAAGATTCCTTTGAAGGGAAAATAAAAAAGGATGTAGGACCATGTCTTTTCAAGACAGTCAGAAGTGGCAGTGACATAGTATTCAGCCACTAATATACTTGCAAAGAACTAAAAAGAGGTAGAACTAATCATAAATGTAGAGAATATGATACATAATTGGTAAGAATTTCCAATTATATTTCAACAACACCAGAGCCTTAAAAGTAAGAAAGCAAACACCAGACCCACATCTCTCTGAGGTAAAAAAGGGGAAAAATTTAGTCTAGCTACAAGACATTTATGAGTTTAGTCCCCATAAATGTTGTGAATTCTCTCAGTTTATCACCATAAGATTAGAATCAAACCTTAAATTGTATTTCATTGTGTAGGTCACATCAAAAGATAATAAAAATATTTAAAATAATATCTAAGTGAGTTCAGTGCATACAGATCTACTGCAGATGTTTAGGACTGCTCCTCCTTGGTGGTTCAAACTGGTATGATCACAGGAAGAATTATATTTAGCTTTCTTTTTAAAGTTACCAGCAATAAGATTCATAGATACAGGATTTATTTTTAAATTTTACTTTGAAATTACATTGGTGAATAAGGCAACATTCCTCAGGATGACACTAGGACATAATTGATTGTTTTTCCAGACTACAACAGGAACATACCTTATCACAGTAAAGGACAACATTTTAAAAAACCAACTGAAAAACCTCAGAACTCTCCTAAAAGCTTACATGCTTTAGAAAAAACCAATGCTATTGTATCTACCTTTAACATGGGTAAGAAGAACCAAAAAAGGCATCTCCTCAGGCCAGAAAAATGCAATTCAGAAAATTGCAAAAACTGTATAGCAACCTATCTGGGAAATCCTACCAATGTGTCCAATCTGTGTTTTGTGTCCATTTGTCATGGTAATCTTTTATCTGGGAACAAAGCCACAATGGCTGAAACAGCTCTGCTTGTATAAAGTAACAGCACGTCCAATAAGCAACAAAGGATGATTTAGTTCTCAGAACAAATAACCTGGCTGCCTCCAGATGAGCCTGCTCAAGAAACAGAGCATCAACACTTCCCTCTCACACAGAGCTGAAGTACCCTGGTATGCTGTGCTAGCACAGCCCAGACACCACCTGGATACCCAGGGAAACCTGTCCAGAGCCAGCCAGGGGATGTGTCCAGCTCTGGGCTGGCCTGGATAAACAAATCAAAGGCTGGCATATGTAAGTTCACCTTTGAAGATCCCACATTCTAAGTTCTTCACACAGGACTGGCCAGAACAGTGGTTTTGCTTACCCTCACGATGACATCGTGTCAAATATTTCAACTATTACTGTGATAAGCTGATAAATAAACAAAAGTAAAGTGATAGTTATTATTATTTTTAGGAGGTGGTCAGATACCAAAAAGGAAGGTGCATCTTGTTGGTACCCAGATAGAAAATATGAATCACATATGAAGAAAACAAGAATATATGACAGACTATGGTAATTGCCACTAATAAGGAATTATGTCACTCTACCTTGTTTTTAAAAACAGACTTAAGCACATCAACAATCAGACAATGAATTTATTTGCAGGATACATTTATCATACATAGAAAACAATACTTATTGTTTGGTTAATTAAATAGAGAAAAAAACCAAAACAAAACCACAATACATTATTCAGTGCTCCATATATTTGTTAGCTGACATTTCCAAAATGAAGCTTTCTTTTTTTTCTGTTTTTTTAAAAAACCCATGATCACGAACAATGCATAGTGGGAACAAAGGGTCTAGAAATCTAACATTCCACAGCTGTGAGTCAGTGTGAAAAATAAGGCCATGTAGAGGAAAAAAAAAAAACCCACAGTGAAATCCTAAACAATACATATTCCATTGACAGGCTTCAGATAAGATCAACTGAGTATATGAAATCTAAAAACAATGTCACGTAAGGAAAAGATTAATTTAAAATATTAACAAACAGCTTGGAAATAGCCTCCAAACTTTCAACCCAGTATCAATGAAGATCAATTATACTATGATGCTGCAAAAACCATCTCAGGATGAACATCTAGAGGTGAGAAATATCCAAGTCCATTTTACAAAATAAGCTACAACTACCCATGCTACTTATTCAGCACATATTTATCAAAGGAATGACAAAGTGTTAAGAAAAAAAATTGTCCACCAGTCACTGAATGATTCAGTGAAGGGCTGGAAAACATATCTTCCTGCTCTGAAATCTCTGAAATGTTAATTACAAGTTCTTTTCAGGTTTCATGACAATGTAAATGGAATGAAAGGAATTGCAGTGTCATATCCTGCTCTTTGTTCCTGTCCTTTCACACCGGGTCAGCAGTGTGAAAGTTTCATAAAGCTGCCATAAACTGAAGTCCTTCACTGCCCTTAAACGCTGCCATCTGCTCTTCACACGATGGAGTGGAAGAGCCCAAGGACCAGGAGTCACAGAGCTGCTGTTTTCTGGCATTCCCAGTGCAATGTTCCCAAAAGCTGCACTGATGCAGGGTGTGTACCCCAGGTAACTCAGTCACATTAAATAACTAATCAATAAAAAGTGTTACATGAAATTCAGGACAAAGAGGCTATAAAATATTTGCCAATATTGGATCTTACCTGTGTTAAAAATTCAAGATTGCTTATTCACAATATTACAACAACAAAGCTGAGGCAAGACTGGTTGTGGAAACTGGTCTGAATGCAGGTGTAAAGAATGCATATTTTACAAGTAACTACTTATATCTAGAGTTTACCTCACATATTTTTAAAACAACTAAATACAGACTAGGCTATATAAACCTTTATAAGCCTTCTCCATCTGTCATTAGTGATATCCAGATTGTTATGAAAGCTCTGAATTTTTAAGACATACATAATTTATTTTAAAAATATTCCCACAGGTCACCCTTTGACATCATGTAAAATGTATGGGAAGCTATGGCATTGCTGACGTGCTAAACTGAACAAAACATATCCTTATTAAAAGAGAGCTGAAAAAGAAACCCTGACTGCCATGCCTGAAAACTTTATTTCTTCACTATGCTCTACATAGATTTGTTCATCCCAGTTCTTCAGAACTGCACAAACAGCAGCAGTAAGAGAGTGATGGATTCCAAGGCCGACCTTTTTTAGTTGCCCTGAAAAAGCTGTGTTTACCATGCTTGTAGCTGAGGCTTCACAGAAAGTAAGAAACATACTTTAAACATCATCTGAACAAAATTCATGCAGCTGTGGTTACATCATGTCCCCATCACTTGTCTTCTGTTAATAAAGAAGTTAAGAATTGCTTATAGGAAGAAAACATAAATTTCTATCTTCAAATCCAGAGAAAACCATAGAGAGAATTCACAGAGAGAAGGAACAAGAAAAACAAAAGCCTACAATGCAGAATATGGAGGACTACTGTAAGTATCCCCAAAAAAGCACTAATTCATCCTATGGCTATGTATGTATCTGTTATACAAATGTATGTATACATACATATCCACAAATGTAGAATTATCACTGAAAGAAACTATCAACATGGTTGTTTCGTTTAAATAAAAAGGATGAGTTAACAAATTTTCCACTGTGGCTCATAATTTGGGATGACTAATCTGCAAGTTTGTCTATACTTTTTCTAGTGAAGCCTCTTTCATTTAATTTGTACAGAAGCAAGCAGGTTTTAATTTCCTAAGTTAGCAAAGAGAATGTAACATCCCCCATGCTAAGGAGTTTGTCATTTTCATGTCGTATCATGCATTATCAGAACATGCTATGTAAATATTTGCTGATATAAAAAACAATTTCAAAAAAACAAAGTAGAACAATGATTATAATTATGGAATTCTTCTGGAAATTTTCAAACAAAAGCTAAGTATAACATTTCTGAATATTAGACATTACTTTTTCCATCTGATACAGATTTAAAATGCATAGTATATACATAAATAGTAGCAGCCATCCAATCTTTAAGAGTGCTGTGTTTTACAGTCCAGTCAATAGCCCTATAATTATATTGATGGATTCAGTATTAAAGATTCTGAGGGGCTAATTAGAATAAGATGTAGAAGGATTTAATTTAAACACTTCCTATTTTTACAAAAACAAAACACACATCAGAAATACTCCAGTAAAAATCCAACACACAAAAATCACTCTGTACTTTTGTGTTTTCTCTTGCTAAGTAAATGACCAAAACCCCAGGAAAAATCCTCTCAGTAAGTGTACGTATGGCACATGCTTATCAGAATGTAATCCACGTCAGGATTACAGAGAATGAAATGGATGTACTGAACAACTTCTTCTGCAGAGAGTGGTCCAATCTAACTATTACCTTTGTCCACACTAAGCTAAGATGTGCTGAGTCACCATTCATACTCAGTTTGTTTAAAGCCTTGATTTAAAGTACCTGTACATACCTAAATCAACCCTTACTCAGTTGAATTTTAGCACGTGGAGAAATGGACTCATGAATTATTTTTAAGCACTTTTAGTACTCTGTTCCATACAAGATATCTAGGGTATTTACAGCGCCCTAGTGTGTCTGTTCTGCTGAAGCCACGAGCAATGTCTTCTCCACCCTCTTCTTGCTTATGAGGTCAGACATGGACTGAAGTTCTACTTAGTAAAACTGTGGCTTTCAGTGACTGTAAAGTAAATTGGCTTTAGCTTCATTTGATAAAACTTCGTGTTTTGGTAGCACACTAAAAAACCAGGAACAGCCTGTCAGCCTCATTATAGCAGATGAAATTTGTGCAAGTCAATTCAGAAGCTTTGGGTTTTTCTAAATCTGTTGCCTACATCTCCACGAGAGGCACTATGCTCAAGGATTCTTCCAAGCCACTGTAGTCAACATTAATAAATAAAAATCAAACTTGACATGTTTTGAAAGTAAATATCCTGTCTTACTAAACTACATTAAAACTTCTAAGTGCAAATTAATTGTTTGCACTGTAGATTGGATGAGACAGAGTGAAGTGTCACAGAGCCACTGAAAGGAAGAGCTCAGATCAGTGAACAGCCACTTAGGTGAGAGAGCAGTCTGGAACAGAGACTCAGAGCCAGGCCTTGTGCAAGGACCAGGCTGCTCCTGTCCCCTGGTCCACAGAGGGATGGCAGAGTGGCCCATCAGAACTGCTACTCTGAAACCTTTGTATGTTTCCAGGAGTGATCACAAGTTAAGACTTACAGGGTGTAGTTTGTTTTTTCTTTCTTGCACTTTGTGTTACTTTTATTGGTTCCCAAAGGGGCCAGCTCACACTGGATTGGAGGATTTACTCTCTCCTACCAGGACCTCTCCCAATTTGCCTGGGTTGAAATGATGACAAGGAGAGGCACGGGCCAGCCATCCCACAGAGGTGAACTTCAAGGGCTCACCCAGCCTGTGGCAGCACTGGAAAGGGATGTAAAAAGCCAACAACAAATAAATAAATGTGGTCTCTCATTCCTGCTTGCACCATCATATAAAAAGAGTCCATCTTTAAGTGTGAAAGCTACTGTGCAGAAGTACACATCAGTGGGCAAATGCAAACATAGAGTTATGAATCTGTGCAACAACATCAGGAACTGGGCTCAGTCCCACTTTGAAATTACCCAGGCTTTCACCTCAAGTGCCAAAAGAATCTATTTCATCTGGTCATGGATGTTTCAGTACTCCCTGCAGGCCAGGATCTGTAAGCTTGGGTCCCACTTGAGTTCCTGATGGAAAGGCCATTTCTGTAAAGGAACTCTGAGCTGCAGCAGCTCCTATGGGGAGCACTGTATGAGGCAGAAGTTGCAAGGTATTTTTCAAAAATTTCCTGTTTCAAATATTTAGGCTTCCAAACCAGAGCATTTTTGTTTAAATATCAGCCTGTATTGAGGCAAGGCTCTGACTGAACCCAATTTATACAAACTAGGCAATACATCACAGGAGGACAAGACATTCAATATACAATCCTATTGAGTACAAAACATTACAGACCTGAAGAGCTTCAAAGGATGTCAGACATAACTCAGTCAGTAAAACACAGACTGTTCTTCCACTGTTCATTTGAGAACAAGGATATGGTCTGTATTCATCTCAGAAAGCAAAGCCAAATGTTTAAAGAGTTCAAGTGACAATCATATTCTTCCTCTAAATAATTCATATCGAAGACCAGCTAAATATCTTTGTTAGCTATCTTTGAACAGAATGAATCCTAGCAAAGGAAAACTACCCTTTGAAATACAGAAAACCATCAGTGAGTTACTGTACGTATTACATGCATAGCATCAGAAGACAGACACCATAAAAAAAACAGGTTTCACTTTCAACTGTGAACAGGTAGAATACAGTATTATTTTCTGAGTTAAAACACCACAAACTTTACATATCACTTAGGAAAACTGTGCACAGCATACTTCAGCACTCAGAAACTAAATTTCAATTATCTTGTAGCTATTGCTGACAAATATTGCCTTTAAAAAAACTTCAGCTGCGTATGATAATATACACCTGAAAGTGTAAGCAACACAAACATGTGGGCTCTGTTATCCTCCCACATGCTTCATTTTTAGCAAACATTGGCACTTCTCATCTACATCCTGAGGATGATATTCCTCCAGTCATTTTGGCCAGGTGAAAAGGAACACCACTATCCCAAATGGCTGCTCTCTCCCCGTTAACACATGGTAAGTATTTACCTAGCTTTTCCCTACTTTGAGACCAGACTTTAGGGCTCCTTAGAATCCAGTTTGGTAGAATACCAGACTACAAAAACCAAAACAAGTCACTGAAGACTATGCTGATTGAGAAATGATCAGAACCCACACAGACAATTATTTAAATTATAAATAACACTGTTTTTTTTCCTCCCACTTTACAAATGTTCGAGGCAAAATAATTCCCTTATTTTGAGATCTGAATTAATGAAGTCTGATTTTTTCCCTATGAAATCTTAAAATGCAATTTCTCCAAAATTAATACGTGCTTAAAGAGTAAATAAAAAAGGCTCCTACTTTTTCCTATTAGATTTCCCATGACCACAGGCATGGTGTTGTAAAGTTTTAAATTAAAACAGCAACCACCAGTTGATTGTTCTTTCAGTGTCATTTTAAGGGAATTATTTCGATCTCAGTACTGGACAAAATTTTAAAAGGTAATGGATTCATTATTTCTGTGCACTTTGAGAACTGATGGAAGAATATCCAATGTTCTATCGTGCTGTCACCATCCAAAGTCCCAGAGCAACATTGGCAGCCAAAAGTGCACTACCAGCAAGCAAAATCAAAAAGCCAACAAGCTCTCTGTTATGTTTTTCTACAATCAGGGAGCTTAGCGTGGCTTCCAGGAAGGAATTTAATATCCATTGACCATCCAAAGCAAAGCAGGGCACAGCATTGATAACTGCCAGTGCTCCTGACAGTGAGATGAGGTACCTGGTTGAATGTAGTTAAGGTTCATTAAGAGTATCTGAGAAAATGTAAAAAAAAGTAAAAAAAAAAAAAGATACATGTATTGCATTTCTAGTATACAGCAAGAGACATGCAAAGGT
Organism: Trochalopteron elliotii; assembly: GCA_024734555.1. Taxonomy (NCBI): domain Eukaryota; kingdom Metazoa; phylum Chordata; class Aves; order Passeriformes; family Leiothrichidae; genus Trochalopteron; species Trochalopteron elliotii. Next base: position 1,131,938 of record JANPWX010000163.1, on the reverse strand, counting down.
TATTTTTCTAGCTGCCATTCTGTTTCACAGAAATTATATGAATAAAATTAGTTTTACATCGTAACATACCTGTTCAGAGAATTGCCTTTATAGATTTTTATTTTTTAAGAGCTAAGTTTGGATACTTAAACCTGCACTCTTCACAACTTGAGTGAAAGCAAGAAACAGCAAAATCACCATCTTCTTTGCTTGTTTTGTGTGGTTTTGGAGGAAGGTTATAGCTCTCACACTATGCCTGAACTAAGAAGGTATTCTAGACCCAAGTATGAAATCATGATTAGGAATATTTTCCAAAACACTCCCTAGTAAATGAGTAGAATATAATCAGAAATCTGACCTATCTCTCCTACCTACCTGTTAGCCAGAAAAGCTGAGTGGATTTCTGTGCATGTGTGTGCACGTGAGAATGAGGCACAGGCAGGTAATTTTTACTGTTGGTTAAAGACTTGCTAACTGCAGTACCTACCTCCATCCTAAATGGGCAGGCAAGAAGACACGAGTCAGAAAGCACCTTGGGCAGCATGAGCCTTGATGTGTTCCCAAAAAAAGGGAGCTTATGTGGTACCTTTACTCTGGTTCTATGGACTTGTTATTAAACTGAACTAACACAGTTTAATTATTCTATGGCCACACATAAACATTTCAGTTTCTAAGGCTAAGGGCTCCTAGACTAGCCATATTCAAGTCTACTAATCTGTATGTATGTGTATATATATAATCTTGTTCATTAATAAGCAAGTGTTAACCGAATTATCTTGGGTTTTCAATAGGTATTTTCTTTTTTTTGAAGAAAAAAAAATAAACCAACCATATCCTGTTATTTAGTTCAGTATAATGACACAAAAATAATAAAACTCAGACATTACAAAGCTAGCAAGAACATCTCATTTTTCCTGACTTAAATTCAGGCTTACTTTGGCTTTCTTGTCACATCTGTTAAGGCTCACCCTCCAGAGTTAAAAAAGCACTGATCAAAAACATGCTCTTAAGCACAAGAAAGTGAGAGATTTCATTTTTAGCTTGGCACGTGAACAATAATCAATGCAGAGATGGAATAAAGATGTCAAATCTCTACAAAAATATTTCAGGGCATCCTGTCTAAAATGACATCCAACTGAAATTTTGCTAGGTCACTAAATTCTGAACAGTTCCCTCCTTACCTTAGAAGAACAAACATACTTCAAAGGATACTTGCAAAATGTCTCTATCACCACAGGCAGATCAATACTTAGAAAGTTTTGTCGTGGTACAAAACTGCTGAGACTTACTGAAATGAAAATACACAAAGCATGAAAAGTCATTCCAAGGTTATAACATTATGAATTTTAGATTATAATTTTGCAGAAAAATCACATGTGAAATTACCTTCTTCTAGGACAAATAATCAATCTCAATAAAGGTTCAATTGTATTTTTGTTTTTACAAGAGTGCAGCTGTTATATTTTTCTTAAACATGGCCACTACCACAGTAAAGTCACTACACAAAGCACAGTTAGCATTTCAGTAAAACTGTTTCTAAAATACATATTTTCAGAGGCATCTTTTGTCATAAAGACTCCACTGTATGACTCCAGTATTTTTCAAAGAGAAGGGATTATAGTTACCAGACTTTTTCAACATATGCAGTCCATATGCATACTGTGGGTGCACACGTGTATTTTCTCTGAAGGACAGAAAAATTTTCTCTTTCAGTACCTGCAGAAAACCCTCCTAAGCTGAGGCTGAGCCCATGGTGTACAGGAATGGGGGAGATGGGGAACAGAATTCCGGAGTCCCTCTGAGAAAGCAAAGGCTACGAGGGGATGCACAGCTGCATCACACAACACCAGTTAGCCAGTATATAAGTAGCTTCTCTTCTGTGTTCAGATGATAAGTGACTTCAAGATATAACTTGGTGCAACTCAAAAACCTGGGAGGTGGGATGTGATATCCTTAAAAATAGTGACTGGAAAACTGCAGTGTCAAGAACCTGATCTTGAATGCTTTATTATTGTACACACTGCTCTTTGAAGGTGTATGTGAACCTTCAGTAGACTGCATGTCAAATGTTTCTGAGAGATTCTTCAAGGCAAGTGCAGTAGTTTGAGACCTGCCAGAAGACACTTTGTTAGTACAGGGATGTTCCATCCAGGTAGCATTTTGGGTCTGCCAGCACCAGGGACCATTTGAGAACCATTCTGTGATAGCTGCAAGAAAGACACCTTTCCTACTAAAAGGAAGGCACAGCGGGGGTCTTATCCCCAGAAGGAAGAGGTTAGGGAAAATTAATGCAGAATTAGAAAACCACCTTAAGAATAAACTTGCATAGTATCACCAATATTCTCTGTCTTTAAAGAACAACTTTAGATGTGAGTTGCCAGCCACAATGGCCTGAATTTTTCCTACCTATGTGGAGAATAGTTATAACCATAAGAAATACATACCTCCACAGAGATATTTGAAGGCAAGAGTTCAAATCCCACTCAATACAAACATCCCTTGGGAAAGAAACAGCTTAACCCTAGGCTAAGAGAATACTGGGAATGTAACATACCAAAAGGGCTGCTAAGTATATCTTACTTAAGAGTGAGATCAGATTTCTTCAGGTTCAATAAAGAATTCAAGGACACAGGAACAAAGGTGAGGGAAAGTAGTTCCAAAGTCACGTAAGGCAGAGAACCAGTCCATTCAGTCACATAAATACATTTTCTTCTGTTAATAGATGTCCTTCTGGTAAGTCCAGCCAGAAAATGCACCATGGGTTGGAAAGATATGGATAGCACGAATAACGAAGAAGAATGGGTTTGGTGTGGCAACAAGCAGAAAACTTTTCAGTATCAAAACTGCCAGTGTGCTTGAAAGTCATGGTTTTGCTTAAAGCTTAAGACTGACCTTTGATTTAGGGGAACTGAGAGAAAATAAATCTGTTGGACTACTGAGTGAAAGACACAACAAACAGAAATCCTGGACACCACCGAGCTCAGAAAGTCAGAGGTATCCAAGTCAATCACAGAATCATAGAATGATTTGGGTAGGAAGGGACCTTAAACATCATCTTGTTCCAACCTCCCTGGCACAGGCAGAAACATCTACTAGATCAGGTTGCTCAAAACCCCATCCAGCCTTGCCTTAAACACTACCAAGGATGGGGCATCCACCATTTCTATGGGCAACATGTTTCAGTGCCTCACTATGTTTAGTGAAGAATTTCTTTATTGTACCTAATCTCTTTGTAGAAGAAAGCCTGTAGGATAAGACATTGATTATCATAGATACAACTGGGAAGTCCTTTGAAACATTCTATGCATTTGTCTAGCAGTTTTTAGTATTCAAGGCATTATGGTAAAAAAACTGTTGAACCACAAAAAAGCCCCAAAGATACAATATTTTTTCCCTCATACCTATTTTACACACAGAATTACTCAACTAAACTCAGTATTTTATTAAAATACTATTTTAGCCTTATTTTAAAAACTACATTGGTTAACCAAGCAGACACCATAGCCTTCTGCAGCTTGATACAGGGGCTTGTCCCAGTGCAGGTACAGGACCTTGTACTTGGTCTTATTGAACCTCACAACGGTACTTTCAAAGCTTGTTCAGGTCCCTTTGGATGGCTTCCCATCCCTCAGGTGTGCCAACTGCACCACTCAGCTTGGCATTGTCTGCAAACCTGTAGAAGGTGTACTTGATCCTGCAGTGGGGAGGCTGTGTCCCAACCCTGGGGTGGAGCTGCCCTGTGGAATGTGCTCTCCTGCTTGGGAGGGCAGCTTCCCAGGAGCACCCTGAGTGCCATCCCCACACAGCTCCACCCTGTCTGCCCAGTCATTCCAGGGCCATGAGGTCACACAGCCCCACAGTGCTGTGGGAGGCTATCAAACAGCCTCCAGCAGCTCTCCATGAACACCCTGAGTACCATCCCCACACAGCTCTGCTGTGGCTGCAAGAGGCCATGAGGTCACAGAGCCCCATGGCACTACTCTGGCCATAAGAACCAACTGCTCAGCCCCCACCCCTGACTGCAGCAGCAGCAGTGTGGTTAAAGAGGGACTATGGCCCTTGTCTACCGTCTTTTCCTCTCCCTCCTCATCCTCCTGATGGTCCTGCATCCCGGGGCTGCCACTGATGCTCCACAGAAATCACAGGAAGCAGGTAAGCTGCCAGCACTGCTCCAGCCTTCCATGGGCCAGTGGGGTCTTCTCACCAATGTTTTTTTCTCCAGTGCTTTAGTGAGGATTTTCTCTGTGTGAGTGCTCTCCTGTTAATATAGTCCCAAGGGTCCATCTCTCCTCCAGGGATGCTGCACATTGTGTTTGAAGAGTATTGAGCTGCCAGCTCAGAGGTCCCCAGGTCCTCCTCTGCAGCTCTGGCAATCCACTGACATCTGGCTTCCACATTGTCACCAGACCCCCATCCAGTGCTTCTGTACACAAAAGCAGAAGGTCCCAACATGCAATGGAAACACTTCTCTGTGCTTGCTTCTAGCTGACTCTCTAGCAGATTCTCTGGCAGCTTGGCAGAAAGATGGTTTGGAGCCCTTGGACGAGCCTGTACCATGTAAGTTCTCAATGTCCCTTTCTTTGAAAGAATAATTATCAATAATGTGTCAACAGCTTATTAATGAGCAATTTTCTTTCAGATGTCAAGGCTGGTGGCTTGGGGAAATCTCCGGCAATCAAACCTATGCATAATCCCTCAGGTAAATCAGTTGGAGGAAGGTACATTTACCTTTTCATCTTCTCTCCATGAGAAAGATGCTCATTCCAAGGCCGATGCCAGCCCTTGGCATGGCCGGTAATTGCTGTTCTATGGTCAGCACAGGATGGCTGTGTGGCAGCAGGCTCTCTCCTCAGTGCCCACTCTTGCATGTCACATCAGCAAGGAAGGTGAAAGCATGTGAGGTTCAAGACATCTGGACCCCATTGCAGAGACAATGAAAAACAGGACTCTTGCACAAACATAGCTACCCCTGCAACTTCATCCCAGAGCTTGCCCTGAGTACCTAGATGGCCAAAGCACAAAAGTAGCCCCAAGCAGGATCCCTCTTGTGAGCTGAGGTCCAGATCAGTGTTCTGACTTGCATATTGGGCAAGGAAGCTAGAGGGAACCTCCCCATCCTCCTGCATCCTCCACACCTGAGCCATGCTAAAGCTTTACCTGTCTCTGCTTTTTGAAAGTGCTGCCAAAGACTGGAGAAAAACAGAAAGCTGGTGAATCTCCTCAAACAGACCCAAGACACTCAGGTACTGAGCAGTCCTGCTGGGGTCCCTTATGGGGAGACACATCCTGAAACCTGGGAGTGGCTGCAAGGGGTGCCCCGCCTGGGAAAAAGACAGACAGGGAGAGCAAGGCTCAAGTGTCTCCTGTGAGGGCCTGGATCTATCCCCTTGGGGTGTGGGAGCTGGCCCAGAGAGAGAGAGTTGCAGGTGGAACTTCCTGATGAGTTTTTATCAAAGGAGTGACTGGCCAAGCAGCAGTGCTCCCCACTGTGCTCTCCTCCTGATCATCTGAGCTCTGTTCAGAGGAACAACCTATCCCCAAAGGGTGGGAGTGTGCTTCCAGGACCAGTACCAGGGGGAAAACAGAGAACACTCTGGTGATATCAAACATGCTGCAAGTTCACAAGTGGTAAACTGGCAGATCACAGGCTAACATTTTGAATTGCTCTGCAGAAATGGCTGGAGAGACGACCAAAGAAGATCGCAATGGTCACGAGCACGTCGAAAGTGTTTTCTGTCAAGGAGCAGGCTGTATGATAGGCATAGTGATAGTCCTGGTTGCCACACCAGCTGTGATACTGATGGGTTCTCTTGCAATCTGCTGGTGGTGTGAGAGGAAACGGTGAGTCAGTGATCCCCCCACAGCTCCTGCTTCCTTCAAAGGCACCTCACAGCCACAAAGCACTTCTAGTCAGGCTGCTGTGCAGCAGCAGGTTAGTGATTGGTCAAAAAACTCTGTTGAGGCTTCTGCAGCTGTCAGCAGCTTTAACCGGCCTCTTATTTTCTGGGTCTTCTCTTGGGGAGCCTACCTGGACTGGAGCCAGTGTCTGCTCAAATTGAGCCTGCCTGGACAAGAATAGCTTGCGTGAGCAACAGGCAGAGGCAAAACAAAGTCAGGATGAAAAAGAGTGGAGAGTGGTATTGCTCTAGAAAGCAAGAGATGCATTGGCACGTGCTGCTGACCAGTGAACCTGCCTGGAGGAGTCCCCCTGCTTGGCAGTGCCTCTGCCAAGGTGTGCCAGCAGCTCCACTCAGTGGTGAGCCCTGCCAGCTCTGGGCCCTGCTGTGGAGGAGAGTCCCTGTGTCTCACAGCTTAACCTGCAGCTTAGCCACCTCCTCTCTCCACAGGCGGCGGCGTCTCCCTGGAGACCGGCAGGAGCACACCGGCCTGATCACAGGCTCAGACAGCCGGTCCAGTTCACCTGAACCTGCCCCGCAATAGCCCCAAGACACTCACACATCTGATCCCTGAGCTGTCCCTCTTCCCCTGCCCCTCCTTGGCTGTCCTTCAGCAGCTGTGGGAACACAACAGAAACAGCCCCCTCCACCCCCCAACCCCCTGGCCCAGCCCTCCAGACAAAGCTGAAGGTGGGTCTGCCAAGGTAGAGGTTGGGCTGACAGAAACATGACCAACAGCTTCAGGGATCAGCTTTTTGTCTGAATAAAAGGGACAGTCTTCACACAAGTATTTGTATAGTATCAGAATATCTAGAGTTGGAAGGGACTCACAAGGATCATCAAGTCTAACTCCTGGCCCTGCAAAGAACACCCCCAAGAGTCACACCATGTGCCTGAGAGCATTGTCCAAAGGCTGCTTGAACTCTGTCAAGCTTGGTGTCACGACCACTTCCCTGGGGAGCCTGTTCCACTGCCTGACCACCCTCTGGGTGAAAAACCTTTTCCTGTTATATGACCTAAACCTCCCCTGGCATAGTTTCAGGCCATTTTCTGGGGTCCTGTCACTGGTCACCAGAGAAGAGATCAATGCCTGCCCCTCCACTTCCCCTCGTGAGGTTGTAGACCATGATGATGTTTCCTCCAGGCTGAGGAAGCCAAGTGACCTCAGCTACTCCTCAAATGGTTTCCAAGTGACCTCAGTTACTCCTCAAATGGTTTCCTGTCTAGACCTTTCACCATCTTCATAGTTCTCCTCTGGCTGCTCTCTAATGGCTTCATATCTTTCTTTTATTGTGGTGCCCAAAACTGCCCCCAGCATTTGAGGTGAGGCTGCCCCAGTGCAGAGCAGACTGGGACAATCCCCACCCTTGCCCAGCTGGTGATGCTGTCCCTGATGCCCCCAGGACACAGGTGGCCCTCCTGACTGCCAGGGCACTGCTGGCTCATGTTCAACTTGCTACTCACCAAGACACTCAGATGTCTTTCTGCAGGGCTGCTCTCCAGCCTCGCATTACCCAGTTTGCCTATATGCACAGGTCAAGTGATATCCAAAGCAAACAACTTGTCAAATTGAAGGCTGGTATCAAAACATCTGATCAAAACTCCTGTTCATGAGCCAAAATAGCAAAATGGCTGAGAGAGCCAGTGTATTCAAAGGTTTCAAAAGACACACACTGCAAAACACTGTAGTTTCAAAGCCTGACTGCATCTTGACAAACAACTAATGGCCACTACCCAGTCACCATCCTGAAACTGAAATTATGCCTACATTGAGAATGGATCATTGATCTTCTTCCCTCTTTGTTACAATAAATTATTGTCACTGACAGCCACTAGACATGGATTTAAACTCCAAACCTTGCTGCTGAAGCAAGCTCCAAACACAGAGAAACTCTTCAAGAAGTTGCTGGACTGAGCTCTAGAGACTGTAATATGAAGCAATAAATTTTGTGGTTGTAATGGATCAAACCTAATGGCAGTAGGGGAATCTGTCCTCTGAAGAATAACAAAAGAATTACAGAAATTATGCTCTACAGGCTTGTCTTCAAAGATACTGCTGGGAAGAGGTGAACAGCAATGAGCCTGGATAAGAGAAAACAGTCATTGTTTTCCCACTCTAATTAAACAATTCTTTGACCTGGAAATAACATTTCTTTTGTTGGCTAATGCTAGATGGTGTTGGCAAATATTGAGAGGAATTCACAACAGACACAATTTTAATTGGAAATGACTTGGAGACTAGGTTGACCAAAGAGCTTTTCAAAATTTCTTTGTGGGGGAAAGGGCATGTATGCCACGGAGGAGACAGACAGCATGGCATGAGGTATTTCTGTGTGGTCTCCAGAAGATATGTATGTGTAATCCTTTAAACCTGGGTCAAAAGCAATGAAGGACCATCCTTAGCTATAAGGGTAAACAAGCATGGAAATACTGAGAGAACAGGCTGTACCAGAAAGACCTTCACCATGGATTATGGCTGTTGTTGCTCATGAACATGCCCAAAGGAAGTGCTAGATTTTTTAGAAGACTCATATACAACAGAAGTAGGAGCCTGGTCAAGCTTGAGGAAATTATCTTCTAGGCAAGTTCCATCTTCTTTTCATGAAGAAAATCTTACAGGTTTCGGTCTGTGATGGGCAAGAGTAACATTCAGGGATATGATGTTTCCTCAAGCAGTGTGAATTCCTAATACAAATCTTAGTCACCAGATTCTTCCCAACGAACAAGGGCCAGAGAAGGAAGTAAAAATGTTGCACTACTAGAAATGACATGAGGGAATAAAACCCCTCATACATAATAAAGAAGAAACACTGCAAATTTGCAAGGCAGTACTGACAGGGCCCTCCATTTCAACTTTACATATCAACTGTCCAACAGAGGAAGGGACTCTAAAACATAACTGGCCTGCAATACGAAGAGTTTTAAAAGAATTAATACCATGTGTATTGAACCAACAGTATGAATTTATGATGCATAACATTAGATACTTTTTACAGAAAGAATGCTAATTAAAAGCATTACTCAATGTGTCTGTCCCAAACAATATGCACTCCTAATCATCATTCTGTTTTGGTTTTGGCCAAATCGCTATCACTGCATATTCATTTAGGATTATAATTCTTTAAAGTTTTGCTATTTTTTCAATACTGGAAACAAGTGCTATATATAGCCTCCGTATCAATCAAAAACATTTTTGCTAGGATATTTTAATTTGAGGCAACAGAAAGATTTAATAGAAATAAATTGTAAATACTATTTCTTCTAAGTAGCTAATATGAATATACTTTTTAAAAAAATGTCATCTGAAAGTTATCTTCAAATCAAAATATGAAATAATTACTTCTTCTCCATAAATCAGGACTACCATGACAACAATACAAGCCTAAGCAGAAAATAATGCATGCATAATTTTAGAATGTTATTCAAACGTTGCTTTAGTGACATTTCTAGAGAAAGTATAGTCATAGTACACACTAGTACTACAACTCCTGTGTTATGTTGTGTGTTAAATGTAGCACCACTCTAAAAAGTAAAGTTTCCTGCAGGCAGAAAGATCACACTAAAGAATAAAGCATTTCACTAAAACATACTCCTATTTCAAAGCTCACACAGTAGAGGAAGAAATTATTTCCTTTTTATAACTGTAAAAAACAGTTACCACATTCTGATCAGTCAGAAAAAAACCAAAAAAAAAACCCCACACTAAACCTGCTGGCCCCAGCCAGTCCTGTACAGTGCAATGCTAAGTCTGAAATACTTGGAAGTTGTTTCATTGGAATGCATGAAACTCTAGACTGATACAGCAGATTGCCTGCTACCCAAGCCAGGATCCTATCATTAGGTCTGGTGTTTTTCAAAGGGAACATAAGACCATAGACCGCATTTGTAGCAAAGCTGGTAACAAAATCAAACTGCAATAAAATCAAACTTCTAGCTTTAAAATTAATACATTCAGTGCACAATTCCAAGGGTAAATCACTTTAAAATTCTACTACTACATGTGTATGCAAACAAAGTAAAGTATTTTCACAAAGTAACACAAAGTAACTACCTCTTTAAATGCAATAACATTAATTTCTGACTTCTGAAAGACTGGCTGATTCAATTCTTCTGCAGAATTACTGCAGTGGAAAATACCAATGAAAACTCTGTTGCTTTTCAAGTGTATTGAAAAGAGAACAAACATCAATTGTTCTTCAGTACCAATAGTTTGTATTGCTCAAGACAAGAAAAGGAATTCTGAATAATTATAAAACTCTATTCTTAAAATATGTTGCTGTGCTTGAAATAAATATCATCAGATATAATAGTGTGTGTAGGTAACACACAAGAGCAAAATGTTTTCCTCTTAAATTTCATGAGGCCAGACGTAACAAATGAAGAGATCATATTTTGGGCTTAAATGAGAGTATACTGTAAAAAAGTTGAAATAAATTAAGTCTTCACAGAGTATCAAACTAACAGTATGGAAAAATAAAGACTGATAGATTAAACTAAAAATACGGTATCCAAGAATGTTAATGGATTTACACGACCAGATTTCATCACTGTTTCTAAAGCTCTTTTGTACCTAATTCCAGTGCTTATTCAGGAAAGTACAACGTCTTCCTAAGAAGATACTTCCAAGGTGTTTGAGGTAAAATCACCCCAAGAGTTTCAGCTGCCTGTGAGGAACAGATGCCTTCCTCACAGGAAGGGATAGTAATTTAACACTTCAAACTTCTTAAAGCCCATCTGCATCTAATTTTCACCATACCACTCAAGCTGTCAAATAGGATATTGATGAATTTGTTCATTCTTTCCATACTCATTTCAGGAGCAGAACTCCTTTTATTTATATAAGATGCCCAAAGGAGAGTCACTTCAAAGTAAGGAACTAAAATTTTATATGTTACTTAATTTAGAGCAGTCAAATGAAAAAATAAATCAGATAAAAACTATGTTGTGCTAACACTTGTGGCTCAGCAGTCACAGGAATGTGACACAGATACTTGGATATTAAGTGTGATTTAAGCAGTCATGCTAATATTCCAGGCAAGGTATTGGAGCAAGGTGCCCTAGAGATTTTACAATAGCATTTTGAGACATTTATGTGCTAGGAAAATGCAGGTACCTGGTTCCTATGACTAACTTGAGTAAGATTTGTTCTAGAAATAGCTCTTTCATGCTTTTCTGGAAAAACAACCATCTCATATCACAAATGGTTTCTATTACCTTCATAACTCATTGCACTGTGAACATTTCATTTTAGGCCTGAGTAGTCCATGTCTCTCCACTGGCTGTAACAAGAAATGGGTTCTGCTTTAAAAAAAAAAACTAAGAAGCACTCCAAGACCTTGTTCAAGCAGGCATAAAAAGGAACCCATATTAGAGATTGTGTTTTTGCTAAACTTTCAATAAATAATACCAACCTGTGTACTGAAGATGCAGGGGGTGTCCTACATAGAGCATGTCAATATGGGGTGGATGCTTTACCCTGATTAGCCTTGTTTGGTTCTCCAAAGAAGGAGTCACACAAAAGCTTGGAACAAAGTCCTTATGGCAGTCCATGTTGGTTCGACAAACTTTGCTGGCTTCAATAACTTTTCGTGCTGGCAGACAGGCATACTGCAAAGGGCATCCAAAATCATTATGAAAGGTAAAGGTATTTTCCAGCAGATCAAAATAAAAGGAACCAAACATTCCTTTTTAAGCAAAGAAACGCCTCACTGATATAAGGCCATGAAGAGCCAAAATCTGAGTTTTTCCCTGGTTTTCTGTTGTCGAATCCTGAAAAATCTCTACCTGATGCATATTCAACCTGTCATTCCATATTTTGTAGTGTAGAAGAGCGGGTACATACACCAAAATAAAAGCAAACTATTTCTAGAAAAGTACACACATGCACAACAAAAAATCATGGCATCTAGGCATAGGTCAGTGATTTCTAATGGACAGAGCCTATATCAACATCCTAGTGACTTATCTGTTCAAGCTGAAGTGTTAGCAAATAAACTGACAAACCTACCAGGTGTGTGGTAGCTAAGAAAGCTTTCCAGCTAAGATGAACAGACTCAATGCACTGCTGTGCCCCAACCCCTGCCTATAACACTCCTTCACTCCCTAAGTCTGACAGACCAGATCTTTCTTGCTCCCCAGAGGCCAAAGACAGTACAGCAGAAAGGAACAGAAAATTAGTTTTCCCCTTCATGTCTCTCATAAAATCTCAGTGACACTTTTCCTTTTGTTCTAAAAAGAGAAGCAAGGAATCCTAATCTACTGTTTGCCTTAGGAGGAAAAACAAAAGTTAATTCTACCTTCTCAGCCTGATCATTGAACTCCCCATAAATCCATGAATTACAGACCCTCACCATTAACCTTGATACAAATTCCTCCTATTCTAATGAGGGAGAGGACACACTTTCAAAAACTGCTGCATAGCATTGCAAAGACCATTTAAAAAAAATGTTCAAAAACTCACAGCCAGTCTAAGGGCACTTGAAAGTCACAAGGTCTCAAGCTTTCTGATGCTTTTATTTCTTCCCTGTTCATAAGTAGCAGCTACAAGCTTAAGAATGCCCAGGCTCAAGCGGATAGTGATTTATCAAATCTTGCTGCCACTGTCATATTTCAAATGAACCACTGGAATGTGTTCAACTCTTAGTGGTTACATACCACAAAAACGCCCTGGAGTGGGAAGTTTACTACTGTAGAAACTGTAAACATAGCAGATTTGGAACAAATTTATTTGAATTTCTTCGGGTATTTATCACTAGAGTCAGAACAATAACAAACTGGCACGTGTAGAAAAGTTTACGCAGTTGATATTTGCGCTCGTTTGCTTGTAAAGAACTAACAGAAATATTCCATCACTGTCAGTATGGAACACATATTTTAACAAACATTGATGTATTTTCACAGAATCATAGAATGGCTTGGGTTGCAGGGGACCCTAAAGATATCTCATTCCAACCCCAGCCATGAGCAGGGACACCTTCCCCTTGACCAGGTTGCTCAGAGCTCCATCCAGCCTGGCCTTGAACACTTCCAGGGATGGGGCATCCACAGCTTCTCTGAGCAACCTGTGCCAGTGCCTGACCACCCACACAGTAAAGAATTTCTTCCTAATGTCTAATTTAAACCTGCCCTCTTCCAGTTTAAAGCCATTCCTCCCTGTCCTGTCACTATATGCCTCTGTGAAAAGTCTCTCCCCAGCTTTTTTGTAGCCCCTTCAGGCACTGGAATGCTGCTAAACACTTTTATAAGGGAGTAATACAAAATCCTACTGAGAAACTTTGTTTCTATGTGACAAGAAAATCAACATGGTGAAAAAAGATTCAAGCATGGGCCCTTATTTTGAGAAACTGGGCATTCTCTAGGACCTTCACCTGCATGTTTTTATTTTAATTTAGGGAGCAGCTCTGCTGGCTTCAGACAAAATAACTGGACAGACAGTCCAGGGCTCTGCCCTCCCTGTAGTGCTCAATACCTTTAAGGATTGAAACACCAAAATAAGCAATTCTGCTTTCTTCTCAAAAGTTGTTTTTTATCATCAGTACTGTGCATCCAGAATACTGAAAATGACTGAGGTGTCTTTCTGCCTAAAGGAATGAGGTGTCTAAGATTTTTTATGATTCTTCCAGAGACCCCCTGTTTGATTATGGGAAAATTTGTAACTACTATTTTGTGGTTTTTTAAGCTGTAATTGAAAGAATACATGCATACCTTTATTACAAACTGTGGATATTCCTAAACACTTGAGCATGCTGCATAAGTGTCAGTAAATATTACTAATTTAATATAAAAAAATTTGGATTTACCAAAGAGAATTAGCAGTTTAAGTAACTTACCAGATGGCTGTCCAACTTATTGCTGTATGAAAAGCAAATGTCTGTGAGACTGTTGTTACTACAACATTCAACTGTGCCATCAAGTCTTCTGTAGACTAAAGAACACAGGCATAGAGTAAATATTATTTGCTGAAAAAAATTAGTCTCTGAATGAAGTAAAACAATCATCCTGCAGCCTTCAAGAGTTACAGTAATTCACACAGCCTAGCTGAGGCTCAACTAAAAATAAAGCTTCACCACCAATATGTGTGAATGTCACATGACTTCAGTCACATCACACACTGATTTTTTCACCTTGATAAATCTCCTTGAGATGCTGGGGACCTACCACTGCAATGTTTTGAGCATTACAAGTTGCAAAATACTTTTATATCCATTGCCCCTAACTTGCACCAATGGTTGGCATAGAAATTTGTTAGCTACCACTGTACTGATTTCACCGGCTGGCTGTGGAAATGGCCAAGACTCAAAACATACTTTTTTAAATCATGAAAGCCTTTGCAAGACTCAGATTCTGAAAGCTTTCCAAGCCTTGAAGGCTGCAGCAGTGAATAAATGATGTTTTAAACCATGATTTAACTAGTCTGGTAAAGAACCTTTGTACATATGCTCTTGAAATGAATTAAGCCTAACATAGTGTCCAACAACAGCTTAAACACACACAGACACAGAAGAATGGTCATGGTAAGGATCTGTATCACAGCAGCTGCAGTCCCTTCCTCAGGTAGATCAAGCCTGTGATACTGGTTGCTGATTTATCACTGCATAACCTGCAATCCACTGACATGAAGCTTTATGCCTGGGGCTTACAGGTGCAAGCACTGTACCGTGCAAACCTTGTTTCAAGTACCCACAGGCTAAGAAACCACATATATTCTTGAATAGCAAATGACCATGAAATTAGTTTCCTTATAAACTACATTGAAAACACTTTTTTTTTTTAATTTCAAGAAGATCCTTAGGGCATTGTTTTTTCTCTAGCTTCAATACTCAGATAGTTTACTCTCCATTAGTTTTACAGTCAACTAGATGGAGTCCATTTGCTATATACATTTTTATCAATACTCTGTATTTATGTCAAGTTGTGAACTGTCAAGACTTTGACAAATGACAGCTGCTGGAGACCAAACAGAGTTCATTTAATTTCAGAGGAATATTTCTCACTGCTGGAGGCTTATGACTCTGAAAATGCAGACAGACTGGTCTGATTAGAAGGCAACAGTGGGACAATGGGCTGCTAACACAATACAGCAACCAGGCTTGGAAGCAATATTGAGTCTCCAGCATTAAGCATCTAGTATTTCAATCTAAATAAGATTGGTTCATCTGCAGAATATGCAGTTTTATTACCCATGACTCTGAAACTGCACTTCAGAGAATAGCAGAATCTGAAGATATATATACCTACAACAGCTGAGAACTGGTTCTTACCATCCCTGCCCAGCTGAAAGCACGGGCCAAAGTTGCACTCCTCTTCAGAGGTACAATCCAAACTGTCAGATCTCTAAAAGCAGGTTCTTACCCATACTACGTCAGTTTCCAGTTTAAATATTTATCTTATTACCAGCTATAAGAGCACTTTCTTTACATAATAAAAAAATTTACTTTTTCATCCTCACAGAAGTAGTAGAGTGTATCAAAACCATGGACAGTTGAGTTGCCTGACCTCCTGTTTATTTCCAGGATGATGGAAAAATGCAGTGACAACTTTAAAGCTCTGAACAGCATCCTATAGGCTTTGCCCAGCAGCAGCCCCTTACCTCTGGAATTCAGCTTCCATGAATGCTTGCATGAAAGAAACTTTAGAGAGCTTCAAGACATGTCACAAGCTCAGCCAATTTAACTTGACTGTCCTTTCTTGTTCTACTCAACTTTGTTTATTGTTCTAGTTTAGTTTGGTTCTTTTTTCTTTTTTTTTTTGTTTCTTGGGGGCAAGCCCTTACAGCAACAAGCACTCTAATGCATAAAAGGAAACAGGAGATAGACTGACTTCCAGAAGCAGTATGTGCAATCCAAACAAAACTGAATTTATGGGCAATGACATAAAAACCTATAGGGAGACATACTCAAAGAAACGACCATAATAAAGCACATCATTGGGTTAAATCATACAATTTGCAATGTCACACTGATCAAAGCAGTGAAGTAAACATGAAACTTACATCTGCAAAAGATCACTGAGCTGATCCATTTTACAGAACTTAAAGTAGAGGAGATAATTGTACTACTGCTAAGAACTAAGTCCTGCAATATCCTGAAGAAGCAAATTTTATTATTCAGATCATACAGGATATTTTTACAGGATGATTGAAAGACAAGAGAAATTCCTCTATCTAGCCCTCCCTCACTTTCAGATTTCACAAAAGAGCATGCATGGCACATTGGTAATTGCTTAAGACAGGACAGCAGATTTGACTTACAAGCAATCTTACCCCAACAACAAATTCTAAATACAAAATAGTCTTTAAGACATGATAAAATTAAAATATAAATTAATTAACAAACAAAATAATGAGGAGAGCACCTAAAATCATACCTCTAGCTGGAAAGCTTAATTGCTGTAGGGTGGCTGCACTTACACAGTAGCCGACCTGTGACTTCTCTGAAATGTCTCCCAGACAGAAATTCCAGTCTTCCACATTATAAACTGGGCAGTCTTGAAGGTTAGTGACAAGGTCTCCCACAAAAAGACCTCTTGGTCCATTGGCAGGAGAATCCTGAGAAGAACAGTGAAGTCAGTCATATTACTATAGTTAAAACCACAAGGATTAGTTTACAGTTCTACCAAATACTATGAAATCTTTAGGTTAAGACACTAAAAAATGGGGGGGGAAGGGGAGGGAAAGAGAAGTCTCCAAGTGTCCTGGAGACATCTTCAAATTTGAGTAACTATTTTCATATAGGTCAAAATGGTAAGAAAATCCACAACACGTTAAGTTCAAGTAACTTAAATTAATACCTTGAACTTTTCAAGAAAGCAGGTGTACCTACACTTTCAAAGGTAATAAAGCATTACAAATGCCACTCCCTCCTGAGTTTTATCAATTGACTTTTAGATCCAAGAAAGATTGGATCCTTTCAGTTCTGCAGTTCAACTGTGCTGTATTTGATTAAGTCAGAAAAAAAAATCATTCCTTTCCAGAATCCCCGAAGTCTATCTCTACTTTGCTTCCAGCTGACCAAACAAGGAAATCAGCTCAAAATAATCTTTAACATTAAAAACAGATATCAGTAACTGGAGTGATAATGCAGTTTCCAGTAGATTTGCTTTGTGCCAATACTGAAAAACAGTTAAAAACTCCCAGAAATAAACGTGCAAACTCATCTCAAATGTCTCAACAGCTTTATAGTATGCTAATTAGTCTATCATTATTCACACCATGTTCCTTTATTTACTAATACTAAGATACATAAGACTGAAAGGAAAACTTTAAGCAAGAAGTTCAGTATATTAAGATTCTCCAAAGGGCTGCACTGACCAAATCTGATTGTGATAATAAAAGATACAGGTACATTTCAGGTCACAAAATAATATAATATAGAAACAGCAAATATCCTTCTTACCTCTGCAACCTCAGTGACAAGTGCCCCAACACCCGTGTAATAGAAAGGGAAAAGAATGGCTGGCAGCAGAAACAACACCATGAAACTGGCAACACCAAGAACAAAATTATGCCACACGCCTAAAAAGAAGGCAAAAAAAAGTTTCTAAATAAACACTAATAGCAAAAAGATGGTTTTTAAATGATCCTATACTTACCTTCTAATTAACTTTCCTGAAATTATTACTGCAAGAATAAATGAAAAGTTAATTTGTGAACATAGGCATAAAAGGAGAGTACTTGATGACAAACTTTAGCTTCTATGATGCCACTTTGTAAGGGAATTTTAGAGAAACTTCTAAGCCTCTGAGAATTACACTATCAAAAAAGACAGGAGAGCATTAAGTCCATTTCTAAGGTGTCATTCCATCAGATTAAGATTTCATGTACCATTACTTTTCTCAGTATGAGAGGGCAGTGTACCCAGAAGAAAAACTGGGCTTCTGAATCAATTATTAAAATACAGTTTCTATCTACAGCGTTGTCTTCAATCATAAATATTAAAAAAAAAGTGGATGTAAATGTATTACGTGTTACCTTCTACCACAATAAACTGTTGAATTTAAGAATCTCAATAAATGGGCTTATTATTGAATAAATACTGTTTGTCCTAGAGATCAAGATGTTTGAAATTTACCTGCAATTAAGTATTTGTGATGGCAACTGACATTATTTCAATTTAAATTATTACATGTATATGTGCCAAATGAATTTAGAAAATGATTTGAAAAAGAGGCATCTTCTACAAGAAAATACAAACATAAAATCCCATCAAGAAACTAAACTGTACTATCAGCATTTTCTGATTTTTTTTGTTTTGGGGAATGTATTTGCAATTGCCATCTTTTTAGTATGTTCTCCATAAGAAGCAATAAGCCACTATCATAAGACACAGCTGGTGTTCATCATCAAAGCTTTATGGCTTTCCACATTCAGCACTACACAAATCTTCTCATTTAGTTTGTGTACTCAGACAAATAGTTTTGTATGAACAATGCAGGAAAACTTTTCAGTGTTGAAGAGGCTTTATTTCCTTCTTACAGTGCTTCATCTTGTTATGAGGAGTTTGATTTAATTCTATACTTATGGTGCAGTTACAGCCCAGGAATTCAATAAAACATATTTAAAAATATATTAAACCTATCTTTCTTGTAGTGTATGTAACACAGAAATAATAGCATATAGCAGATTTATCTCCCCTGTCTATCTCCACATCTCACCTCACCTTCTTTTACACTTCTAATGCTGCAGAAATGAGAGACATTTCTGGAGTTCTTAAAGTAAGGATTTGTTGCCATTTCCACTGGTAGATACTTCTTAAAGTAATTTCTTTCTATAGTTTTAATTGTATCTCATGGAAAGGCACTCAGATAGAGGAAATGTTTTTGTAATCAGTTGTCCTTATCTCACATAGACACATTTATTTGCAATAAAATCCAGAAGTAGTGAGCAAATATTTTAACTTATTGTTTTAACCTTTTTATCATAAAAATATTTTTTCAGCTTAACAGCTTAACAAAAGACAAAAATGTAAAACGGAAACAAAATTCTTTCCAACAATGTGGCTGCTGCACAGAGTAAACTAAAAAAAAAAAAACCAACCCTTAAAAAAATAATAATAAAAAAAGAGGTGATGGAACTGCTGGAGAGTGATGAGGAATACTTTCAGTCAGCTAGGAAACAGGGGCCTTGCTACCAAAATTGACAACATTTGCTTTGTGGAATACAGCAAAAAGTCTAAAATAGAAAGGTTTCAAATTCATCCCAGGTGATCCACAGAAAAATAAACATGCTCCAAATGAGAATACCTGTAGAGGCACACTGCTCAGTCTACCTTCCACTTCATCTTGCTAAAATAGCCTCATCCTTGGACACTAAATTCTTTACATTTAAAAAGGGACACTTTACATAACCCTAAAACATCTTAAAATAATTTATTAACTATTAATTAACTAAAAAAAGAACACAAAAAACATTTCACTCCTGTTAAAGACAAGATAAAATGTATCAAAAATTACCTCAGAAAGTAATACGAATATTTAAACTAATTACAAGAACGTGCTGCACAGAATCACTTTTCACCTATCTAGTAGGCAAGGAATGATGCTATAAATATCACAAGTCTTACAAGAACACTCATTTCCTATTCCTGAACACATGATGCCATCTGCTGTACAAAAAATATATTTTTTAATCTCCAGACTATAGCTGGACTATAAAATCAATATTTGGTATTGGCCTCTAGTCTAGCTCTGTTACTTAGCTGCTATACAAAGATCTGAGAGCGTGCTTCCCTAAATTCAAATTTCTGAGTACCAGGAATAGGCTCATTCAACTGTTCTGACAAATAAAAGAAATTGGTTGTTTACTGAATAATCGCATTTTATCATTATCAAACATAAGGGGTGGTGATTGGCTCATGCAAATGAGGAAGAGTTGTTGAGTGTGGTAGGGAGAAGTTTTGTTGGGGTTTACAGGTCTTTTGATATATACTTTCGTTGTTACAGTATAGTTTTGAACCCTTTTCTGTTCTCCCTTCAATACTCCCCTCTCCTTCTGTGGTCAGTGCCTGGCAGCTCTGGCTGACAGCACTGTAAAAACACGTGTGACAGGCAGTAAATTTGCCCCCTGTAAGATGGGGCAGGGATTGGGGACACTTGTTGCTGGGAGGCCTGGCAAGGTGACATGGCACCACCAATCAGGATATGAGAAAGGCTCCACCAACGAAAGGCATGGAAGGACTGATTGACAGGCCTTGGGAGGAGCCAAGTGTACAAATATGGGCAAAATACAGACTGTGGGAGGGGCCAGAAGGACATATTAGGATTTCTCATGAATATTAATGAGGGTGATACAATCTCAGGGTATAAAAGGCACCGATGCCATTTAGTGCACTGAGCCTCTGGTGGGCAGAAGGAGTTCCACCAAGCTCCCTCCGCTGTTCCCCCCTTTGCTTTTTAATTTTTAATGGGTTCAAATTAAATTTTATTTGCTCATTCCCGCACGGTTTTGAGTTGTTTGTAAAAATACCTATCATAAACTGTAAAAAAATGCATTTATTTGTTATACCTAACTGAAAGCAAGCCATTCATGCTGACCAGTCTCCCAACATGTTTGCTCCTGCCTTGTATTCCTCTATTTCAGGTTTCCTGAGAAACGTGAAAAATTATTGTTTTCTTGTCATCAAAACATGCAAGCAATTATTTTTTATTACAGCTTAGAATTCTATTTTTCTAGATAACTTCTCAGGAATCTATGTAAGGAAACCATTTTGAAATTCAGTATGCCTTGTCTTTCAGCTTTGTTTCCACTAGATGTAAATGGAAACAGATTAATTTGAGAAACAGGGCTTCATAAAAGTTAGCCTATTGTAGTGAATGATTTTTGTTGATTCAGGTATTTGGAATACAGATATATTAACTTACCTAACATTTGTAATTATTTACTTGATTTATGAAAGCTTGAAAACATGCTTGCTAAAGGCTTCTATATGTCCACCCTCTAGATGATGTTTTAGATACAATATTCAAGAAACAATGTTAATAACTAAACATTACAACAGGCTGGCTGCTAGCCTGCAACAGAGAAACACCAGTATCAAGGTCTGATAACTTTTCTATCTCTATTTCAGTTCTTTGGGAGCCACCTTTGTCTCTAAAAATAATAATACAAGTGGTTCAGGCAGAACGACATAGTCTCAGTATGACTTTTCACAGCAACCAGGCTCCACTTCCCAGTGGCCAGATACTTCAAAAAACATCAATTCAAAAACATTTGGAGGTTATGTGGAGCCATAAGCTACGATTCTCTTTGGATGTTTGTGTTTTAACCTTTATTTCCTCCTGATGGCAACATCAAAACACAGTGACCTGTGTAATAACACAACTCACAGGTCAGTGAAAATCACTCACAATACTATTGAAAAATAGATTGCTCCTATTGCAGAAGGAGTAGTGAATTGTTCAAGGATGTTGACCTGTGACAGGAAGTCCTATTCTCATAGCACCATTCTGGGTATTTCCCAGCTTGTGTACTCCAAGGTTCTGCTACTTAGGCCATACAATGTGCAGAAACACTCCAAACAACATACAAACAAAAAACACAAAGGAGCTTCCGTACCCTGTGCAAAAGCTCTTTCTAATGTCAGCAAGATCAGAAACCACAGCTTTTCCCCAACCACACAACTGGAATTTCTTATGCACAACCATTCTGAACTGAATTTAGAATATAATAATGTTTTTCACGACAGAAAATGGGCACTCATTTAAGATCTCATAAACTGACATCTCTAGCCCAGAAAGCAACTCTATAAGGACAGTAATGATCAAAAGATTTTCTGAGAAGCCAGCACAGGTTCAGAACAGAAGGATCCCCCTTAGGTAAAGAGAAGCTTTGGAACTTATTCATTCCAAACCTTAAATACACATCAAAGATTCACAAATGATGCCTTAGAATAAGTAATGGTGCTAAGCAAAGATTTAATAAAAAACCACAAACTATTACCTGCACAAAATATCCTTAACTGCTGGACAGGAGATATCAGCTGCAAGTGAGTTGTGAAGAGGTCAACAAATGCTCCAGGATAGACAATGAAGATAAAAATCCCAAATCCATTAAAGCGTACTTGTTCTCTTAAAAAGAAGAAAAGAAAAGAAAAGTGAAGCGGCGTAACTGCAAACAAACAAAAGAAAAACTGAGAGATTCCTCACATTTTTTGACAACAAGAATGACTAAAATTTTAGTTATTAAACTAATTTATTTTTTATATTATCAGTAATTGAAAGATAATTAAACTAAAGATGTTTTCTGCAGTAGTTGCCTCTTCTAAGCAGTACATATTTTTAAGTTTGGTGAAAACATGAAGGGTAAGTTCAACTTCTTTTCTGTCTCCTGGTAACAGTAACATATAAAATACTTTTTAAAAACCTACCTAACTTTCATGTTATAATATATTTCAATATTTGGTGTAATTGTTCTTTTAAGTAAAAAAAATGGCAGTCCGTAGGAAGCAGTTTCAAACTCATCTATGTAAAAATATTTGCAAGAAGCAATCGCTTTCCTTTTAAAGTTCTGGAATTTTTGATTCCTCTGTTTCTCCTAAATGGAACTTAGAGTACGTTGTGAACTAACAAAAATGAAGGAAATGTCATCTGAAAAAATGAAAACAAGTCAAGAGGTTAAAAGGACAAATGCTAATGCCCTTCCAAACCTTAACACTCTATGATTCTATTTAAATATATTAGTAGCTGACACTATTATACAGATAATATTTTTGTTCCAAGGGTTTCGCAATTATTTTTAAATGGAATTTTTTGGAACAAATACGTTAAGGTTTTTTGAAGCTAGAAATTGCATAAGGGACTTAATAGAGTCATGGCAAAATCATGTTCCAAGACAAATAGGCACAGATCAGCTAATCCCATATCTTTACTGAGACAATATACTGGGTCTAACATTTTACTTATTTACATTTATCTATTTAATGTGTATATACATCAAATGAAGACAAACAGTTATACAAAATTATTCAGAATTAAGTCACACACTAATACTGTGAAGTTATCTCATACTACCAACTAATAATAGGCAGTTTAATGACTATTCAGGATTTCACAGCTTGATTAGAAGATACACATGGAGGAAGAAAAAGACTTGGTACAAGCCTTGACTAAGCTGAGGCTCAAACACTTAAGCTCTTACAGTTCACAGCTAATGCTTTCTAGAACTGAAGTTGGCAAAAGTCTATTAGATTTCAAGAAGGCTAAGTGACTTGCTGGAATAATAAAATTTGCCCACAGCACAGCTTCTTAGTGAAGTTGAAACCCTGACAATTTACAGTAACACCACTATAGACCCAACCTGTGCTAGAAGGAAAATAAAAAACTCACGGAGAAAACAGCAGCAGCAATGTTGGCTGCCAATGTACATTGGACCAACTAATTTCTCCTCTGGAAATAGCTGGAAAAACAACTTTTTGAAGAAAAGATAACCCAACATTGAATATTCAAAGCCCTTGCTCTAGACCTTGAATAAAGATAACACACCATTAAGATACAATAATTATTCTTCCTTTCTGCTTAAATAGAGCTCTGTAGTAACTCCTAGCTTCTCTGCAGTCTGCCAGCAACATGTAGAAGAAAGAAAACTTGGTTGCTTCTTCCTGTGATGGGATAAGCAAAAGGTTCATCCTCCACAGAAAATTCCCTGTGAATATTTGAGGGAAGAAAGCTGAAAGACAAGCAGAGCATATGAAACACAGAGGGTCTCAAACCAGTCCTTTGAGTGAGAACCTTTGAGGTTACAAAAAAGGCAGTATATGGGTTAAAATGCAGTCATGACTCGCTACACTCAGGAAAATCAGAGAAACGACTTAGGCTTTATGCTCAAAGAAGAGATAATGACGCTGTCCGGGAGAAATGTGGAGGACACCTGAAATTCAGTCCCAGTAATTACTGCTTAACCTTCTTATGCTAAAGTGGCATTTAACAGTAATGACTAACCTGTCAAATATTTTTTGTGAAGTAATCATCATACTTAAGGACATTAAAAATATAATCTTTGATGAAAACTAATACATCACTGAGGTTAACAGGGGCAAATCACATTTGACCAAGTTATTGCTTCAACCTGTTCATATCATATTTCACAAGCTATGTTTAAACAAATCAATTAAAAATCTATTTTAAAGTATCACTGTGCAGTAGCACATGAGTTCTTTTCAAGTGCCATAGGTGCAGAAATGAAATTGCTGTGTAAAAAAGCAGGGCCACTTAAAAAAAAAATTGTTTTAAACCTGATGCTGTATTTGCAAAACAGAAGTCCTTTCTCATGACCTGTATAACATACGCTGTATTAGAACTCTATCCTTAATTTGTACACCCTTCCAAACTTCAAATCTAAGGAAGCTATGAATTACAGACTAAACAGACTCTCTAGATAAAACAAAGCAGTACTAACAACATTCATGGGCAAATAATTGCTCTGGAATATTTGGCTTTGTTGTCAGAGTAGGAGAAAAGCAAACCAGAAATTACCGAATAGCTGCCACCCCATGGCCGACTTCATGTATCACACCGCTGATGAGGATTGCAGAGAAGAAATAGGTCAGCTGGCTGACGGGCAAATTGACACCAGGCACCTGTTGATGTGGGCATGACAACAAAACAAAACACAGGAGGAAAACAGGTACAAAGATAAATAAATCATTCTGCTCCTAAATTTGCTGCTCTCACTCACTTCTTCAGACCCACAACAGAACAGGGGCTGTTCTCATGCAGCACGATCAGTTTGCAGCTCTTTTACCAACTTATTCAGTGTGTTTTAAAATATATTAAATATATATTCTTTTGTTGAACATTAAATAGCTCTCCAGGCATAAAATCCCTCTCCCTGCCCCATATATTCCCCACAGCTCTGACCAAATGTGTCCTACTCTATATTAAGCTCGAGAAGTTTATAAAAATATACACAGATTTCCATTCAAATGAAACAGGCTTGGCACTGTGAGTATTAGTTTACAATTTCCTGCAGCCAGTCATGTAGCTATAGAAAAGATCCACCTTTCAAAACAAAATAATAAAAATTGTATGGCACTTTAAAGAGTATGAAGATGGAAAGTTCAAAAATGAGTTGACAGATGAACAGTCAGTCTCACCCTTCTCTCTTCCTGTACAAATCACAAGATTATCCCAGTTTACAGGGTCAAAAAAAAAAAAAGGTAATTGTCATCTATTTTTCAGGCTTCAGGTTTTGGTAGTCTACACATGGCAATTTAACCTCAAAAAACCCCGACCTTGAAATAAGTATACCATTTTCATTTACGTAAGACATAATACGCAGGCCCCTCATACTCCTCCTGTTGCTGTGGATTCCCACCACTCCCAGGTTCTTCCCTGTGCTCCTCATGAGACATCAACTGCTTTCAGACAGGCTTCAAAGCAGTCACTAGTCAAAGCATGAGGAACCATCCCCTCCTTCCTCCTGATGAACCTTCATCCTGCTCAGTTCCATCCCTCTCAGCTGCTAGGCTGCAGTGGGATGGTAAGGCCACTTCTGCTCCTTGCTCTGGGGCATTTCTCTTGTCAGACCTACAGCTTTTTCTGCTCAAGGCAGGCTGCACTCCAGTATGCTCACTAACAACTGATGTGAACACAACCTGAATTGCAATCCAGCCTCACAAATGAGATGCTGTGGGCAAAAATTCCTGGCCTGTCTACAGAACTCCATAAAAACCAGCATCATGGAAAACAAAAGGCTGCACATCCAACTAGGTAGGTTGGATTCTACCTTTGCTCAGTCCTGCACATTCTTCACTTACGTGCATCTACCTACCCATGCATCAGAACTCTACAACAGGTTGTTGAGACAATCTAGCTAAAGTAAATCCTTTAAAAGGATTCATTGATGTTAATCACCTCACAAATTCTGTCCAGAGTGTGATGGTGCAAAGGAATTAACCTTAACAGGCTCAGCTGTGGTACCTCACAGTATGAAAGACAGCCACACTTCATTTCTTAAACATCACTGCTTGCATTACAGCATCAGCTGGTGGCACTAATGCACCACTTCAGTGGAGTTGCCTCTGCAGTGGGAGGACAGATGGCAACAGCAAGAGTTGCCATCTCAATTCCACCATGACTACAGCCTGCTAGAACACAGCACCAGATGCTTTCAGACTTTACGTCAAAAAAGCTATTTTAAGAGTCACCTAAAACAGAAGCTACCTCTCATGAAGGGTTCTGAAACCAATAGCAGTATTTTGTTAAAAAGCATACTTTCTTGTATTTTATGGCCTTCTGGAAATGCCTTTAGTAAAAGAAGATCCTTTGCTTGTAAAGAATCTGCCTCTTTCCTACCTTTGTCAGTAGGCAACCAACACAAGAGGGGGCAACTGAAGAGACACAGCCCAGTTACCTACACACAGGTATTTTAAATCAAGTACATGACTCAACAGAAGAGGGAGCATACAAAAATCTTCACAAATATAAGCACAACTGTTTCTCCCTCTCTCCACACCCAGAGACTAAAGGCTAAACAGCTTTATGCCACAGGCTAAAATTAAGTTTACAAAGAAAAAGTGGGGGTTTGTTGTTTTTTTTAAACTAATTTGCTTTCTTCCAGGCAGTCAAATACAAGTAAATAATTTAAATGAGAAGGTCCTCCTAAGTCATTCTTCACCTCTTTGCAACCACATTTGCAATTGCAACCAAGTCTCTTTTTGGTGTCAATTTACACTAGCACATTCCCCTCAAAAAGAATACTGAAAGTTGCTAAAGGCAGAATTATACAACCGTGACCATTCAGAAATGAAAGAATGAGGTAAGAAAGGAAGAGAACCACAACTCAACTTAGGAGAAGTAATCTTATCCCCACACATGACATTACTTTATCCCTATCTATTAAATCGTTTCCAGTGCCAGTCAGTCCTTGGTTTGAATGCAGTGATATTGCCAGTAGGAGGAGGAAACAAGTCCACATTGAAATTGTGAACATTATCCCACTTTTCTACTTTCATTGTTCCAGTTCACACAGATTAATTTCAAAGGCTCATCTTTACTTTGGTTGTGTCTCTGTTATTTTCTCCAAAGAGCAATATATTATCAATAACCACTTTACTCTGGTGCCACAAAAGTGGATGGATCCATACAATGACCTCAGAAAATGAAGATGTAAAGAGGCTTTCCTTACTCCAGAAAGGTGGGAACAGATCCTGTTGGAATGTAAATTACAAAATTTTTTGTCTCATGTTCAGCTCATGCCCTCCAGGATGCACACCCTGCCCATTCCTGTCTGCTCCTGGAGGTAATAAGCAGGATCTGGACAGGGGACAGCAGTGGCAGTGACAGTGGTTCTCCCTCAGGTCTCACTGCCTGCTTTTTCCAACACATCCTGCACTCTGTATACTCACTCTGCTTGTGGGAAACAGACCCAGCCATCCAAAGGCACTGAGTTTATGGCATATGCTAAATCAGGCTTCCTGCACTCGTGCCATTTTGTCATAGCTGCATGCAGCCACTTCAGTGCTTACAGGAAGGTCTATTGTGTCTGCACACAATTCTCAACATCTGTTCACTTGAATAGTTGAATACTTAAATTGAGTAACATGGGTGGGCACCTCTGCTCTAAGCCATGCAGAAGAAGGCAGAGCAATCCCATAAGACTTTCTGAATTTCTGGAAAATGACCATACATTTTGGTCAGACTGCACTCTTGGTATAAAAAAGGTGACTAGGAATCCTTCTAGGTTAAAATTGCTTCAAGACAATATCAGTTCTTCCATTACTGCCTTGTGAAGAGATTAAACAGACAGTATTTGCAATCTCTCTTATCCTGTGAAATACATTCCATACTAAAACCATACAATATACTATCCAGCACCAGAAATCCATAAATAAATTAAATATATCATTGGACTTTAAGTAGATACTGCCAGAAACAGCGCTTGAAATTTCACATTGTAAATTAAGTCATAAGTCCTTGAAGAATCAAAAAATACCTCCTCACTAATGATTCTTTGCTTCTACTATCACACAAAGCTTTTTGCCTGTCTTTCCTTTTCCACTGCTGGTTTTGTATTGTATTAAAAGAAACAGAACTTGTCTTCTTGTCAATTATGTATGAGCTCTGCAAACTTTAAGGTCACCAGAGTCTCTACACTGCACAGCTCACAGGAAACAAGTTCTTAACTCAGTTTTATATTCTTAGTACTATAATTTTTTTCTTAATACTATAATTTAGGGCTTTTCAAAATGACTATCCAATTCCCACTCCTGAGGATTTTTAATATAAACTCTTCCACCTATTTGCCTTCATTTGCCCTTTAACTATACCCACTGTCCCATTTTTAAGGCTGGTAAAAAAACAGTACATTTTCATGTAGACGAACATCAGGAGTTGGGTTATTCTTGCATGGGAATATTTAAGCATCCCATACCCCATTAAGAAGCTGCTGTAGATCTGGACACAGCTCTCAAAGAAAGACCTGAGGAGGAAACACTCACCACAACTTGCAGCATTTGGTCATTCTGGGCTTTGGGAGCCTCTGTGAGCATCTGGGTCAGTGTTTGCAGCAGGGTCTTTCCCAGCAGAATCACAGAGCCAAACATGGCAACTATTCCAAACACCATTCCTACACTGAACCTGCACAGAGAAGCAAATAGTTCAACAATGCACAGCCACAAGAGAAAAAGGGAATCATCTCTGGCTGTGTAAATCTCTGCTTTATAGCACAAGTTATTACACAAAGCACAGGGCACAACTTACCGGATGCTACCACAATTCATCAACAATCCAGTACAAAAATGCTAAAGGAAACTAATAACAATAACATACAATAATAACACTAATAACAGATATTCTCCTTGTTTAATAAATGTTTTACATCCAAACCATATCCTGATCAAATTTCAAATACTTTTATTCGGTTACCCAATATGTGTAACCTGCCTGTAGCTATGAATATATAAATTTATATGAATATAGAACTAACATGTATAACAAATAGTAAATAACTAACAATGTATAATTGCCCATGTTGCACCACAGCATCACATATTTAGAGACCTGGATCAAATGATGGGACAACTTATGTACTTATATATATATAAGCTTCTTCAGTACATTTTCCATCTTTCTCACAAACAATAAAACGGGCTACAGAACAATAAATGAGACTGAATCTTTTTAAAAGAACAACTAAAAAGTACAACTGCAAGACCACATTAACACCAATTTCTTAAGCTACATTGTTCTTCTCACCAATTTTTCATTAAAATCAGTGTTGAAAAAATTTCAATTCATGTCACACCACTCAGTGACAAATTTTTATTCAGCATTAATATCATTATTCCTATTTTACACTGTACTACAGTTGAAGGATGTGATAACTTTTTTCTCTAACTAGAACACCTCACTACCAATCCTTCTTCCTCTCACAACAGCGTAACTGTTCTCTTAACAGCCTTAATGGAGCTCACTGGGAATTAGTAGATTTATTTTAAGGAACATGGACTTGTAATGTTAATTAAAGAGACTAGTGGAAACATTATATTGTAATAAATTATACACATTAAAAATTGTAATTGATATAGAGCTATTTCAGACTGATTATTACAAAATCATTACATACTAGAGAAACCAATATGAAGCAGACCTCTCTTTTATTACAATCTCACTGAGGGTAGCAATACAGGAAATGAAAAGAAATTCAGACCTTACTCATTTTATATTTTCAGAGCAGATACAAAGTAATGCTAGGAAGGCAACTGAACAAGAATTTTCTAAACCAGTCACGAGCACCCACACCAAACCACCCTACTTATCTACCCACTCCCAGCACTGTGCAACTTTGCAAGGAAAGGTGCAGGCAGATGAAGGACAGAAGGTAAGCAAGGTGCTTCTGAGCAGGTATCATTGCTGAATGTCTGGGCAATGAGTAACTACAGGGTGACAGCTGTCTCTGAATACTTTGTAAACTCTAGTGATTGGGAAAGCTAAGTCTACAGCATTGGGAATGATCTAGAATCTGAGCAGCTGCTTTCAGACCTACTTCTGTGTGTAGTATTGCACATAATAGCTGTACTCTTCAGAACTATGCACAGTTCAAACCAGAAGTAAAAACACTTTAAGGATTTCTTGTTTTATAGAATCTCAACATGCAACCTGTATTACATTTACGTATTTTTTAGCAGAGGATAAATACTTACACTGGCACAGTACAATTACAGCAACCACTCTAACTGGTTTTATCGTCAGCCTATTAAAATAACCACATCTACCCACTGCCCTCCTCATTCTTAAAGGCACCAATGCGGTCCAGTGGCTGACGCTGCATTTGACAGAAGAAAAAAGACACAGAATTTATACCACAAGTAGAGAAATCTGGGTTTCCATCTCCCCCAGCTGTAGAACTGGCGGTTGAAGAGAGCAGTTTGCCAGCGCAGGTGGAAGGGAGAGACGCTCAAGCCGTACGTCAGCAGCCAGTCCTCGTACGACGCCTTCAGGGAGTTGGAGGACTGCAAAACAGTGGGAAAACAGTCTGACCAAAACATTCTAGGGAGATTTTGTAATGTGACCAAGCAGTAAATGTGATCTGTTTATATAAAAACAGATGTATAATTTCAAGTAGATGTCCTACATTATTCACACTGTGACATACAGGTAGGTGTGGCATATAATATGAAAAAGTTATGCCACTGTTTTGATGCAATTTCCAACAAGTCTAAGTTTGTGGGAGAGATTGGGTATCCAGGGTTATCTGGCAAACAAAGTCTTGCATCATCTTTCCTAGCATTGAATCACTTTCAGTAGTTCTACTTGCTGGTTAGAAGGCTACAGACTGTTGATGGTATTCTTTCAACATGCAATTATATTCCAATAAACATTTTAAAAACTACAATAATGAAAAAAGCTTCCTTTGTCTCCAGCTGAAAAAAACTTTCCAATACAAACAAGAGATGGCTCAGTATTGCAGATACCTGTTAGTAAGGATAAAAACGAGGTCTATTTTTCAAACACAAATACTATGCCTAAAGAGGGTCTGGAATATCTGATCAGGCTAACAAAAAAAACCACAAGGAATTTAAAATTATTAACTTTTATTGCAATAGCAGTTTCACTGTGGTAACTTCCCAGCATTTCAAGATACTTCTAGTAGTTCCAAAGATTTCTCTTGATGAGCAATGTGATCTATAAATGTAACCTATGAATACTTATCTGCAGCATTATCTTGAATTATAGACCAATAGACATGGGTTTTGCAACTGCTAACTGCACTTCACGGTGCCTGCATTCTCAATAGGCTTTAGTCACTTGCTTCATGGAAGCGTGTGTCAGAAACCCAGATGAAGGAATGCTTTCCTTGGAGGTGAAAGAGGACCTCAGAGGTCAGGAAAAGCACAGATGAGCCTTGAACCTTCTGACATTGGGCAGTTCCCAAGGCAGGAGTGTCTCTGACACAATCCAGACAAGTCTTTGGCGCTGTCTGAACTGGATCATTGTTCCCAAGGTTCCTCACAAGCAGCAGCACCTCCTGAAGACATCCAGAATGTGCAGTTCACAACAGGCTCCCTTCTCCTCCCCCACTAGGAACTTCACAAGCTTCTGGCTGTTGTCTCTGTTCCTTTGAACAAATTTAGAACTTGCCAATTCCTTGTATTCCTCTTGCCCTGCACCACAGTGGTGGTGGGAGTTGAGGATCTCATACTGCACAACTGTATTAACAGCTTTTCTTATTTTGTCAAATTAATTAAAACTTGAACACTAAAAGTGTATTCCAAATAACAAATGTCCTTAGATGTGAGACCAATTTACTTGAGTCATTGTTCATGTATCACCTCTTACACCATTTATCCTTTCTGCCTATATATTTCCGTGTCATTTGCTTCTTCTTCACCCCACTGATTGCAGCCACATTTTTGTTCTGTCAGCTGAGGGTACCAACAGCAATTTTCATTGTAATGCACTCCCAGCAACACCTCTCACTCCCTATGGCACCATTAAGTTTAGTGTGCACAATCATATCAGCTTTTGCTAATTTTAACAGAAGAGATCACAAAGGTGATTAAACTTGTACACAATTAGTGATACATAAGGCAAGGAAACAAAGAAAAAGACCTCCTCACATAATCTACCAGGTAATTAAGAACAAAAACACATAAATCATTAAGTACCTCTAATATGAGAAACTGTCTTTTGCGAATTAAAAAAAACCATCCTAATCATTCACAGTGCCAAAAAACCTCAAAACCACCCTAATGAAGTTATTCAGATACATTGATTTGACACTTGAAAATGTGTTCCTTTTATCCCATGCAAATACCACTTTTTTCCCTAGAAATGCCACAAATTCATCCCTTTGAATTCACTCCAACAACATCACAGCCCCACTGTCCTAGCAAGACATAAGTAAGTATGAAGTTTTCCATGAGAAATATGGAATAACTGACCATACAGCTGGTCAAATGTGGAAAAGAAAGGTACCAAAAAATGTTCCTTTTGTATTTTCCTCACGAGTTGTGTAAACATTATTCATGATCCCTAAACAACTGCAAACTTTTGCAAAATATATTAAAAAGCTCTTTGCAAAGTTTAGCTCCTTCTGTCCTGATCCCAGTGGGATCACCACATTTTACACACACCCTCATGCACTGGGTGCTTCATTTCAAGCTGCTTTCACACAGGCCTTGGCTCTGCTTCTTTGAGATCTAAAGGATCTTTGTTAGATTATATATTATATAGTTTATATATATATAATATATTATATAGATTATATTATTATATAGTTTTACTATAAAAACAGTACCTATTTATTTATGCAAGCCTTTAAAATGCCAGACATCTGCTAAATACTTCAGGAGCTCCATAGGTATCTGCCAGCAAGCAGGAGTCCTTAACATTCTTCTTTGCTGGCAAAATCTGTTCAAGAGCTCTGAATCATTTCAGCTTCCTGACCTGAGAGCCAACCTTGACTGAATGTGTCTAATGCATCTTTTACTTCTCAGAGAAGGAGGGACAACCTCCTACCCTTCAGTCATTCCTGATCCTTTGGGCAGAATGAAATGTGATGACTTAGGATGCTGGGGAGAAGGAATTTAGGGGTCTGAGTGATTCCCTCTTACGGAATCCAAGCTTCAATGAAAATGTTGGTGGCAGTGGTACAATGAGGAGCAACAAGAGGGAATTTAACATTCAAATAACATTCAAAATTCCAGCTTGATTTGGCATACCTTTAGCTTCCTGACACAAACATATCTTTTAATTCTAGCAGTATTATAATATGTGGATTTATCTGGACGAAAACACATTTATACACAGTTATACTTTCTATACTGTAGTCTAAGAGTCAGACTGCTAAAACAAAATATTTAAAATCTGAACAAAGCCAGTGAGGGAACAAACTGATCAAAAAACATTGCACATTGAACAGGTTTGCAGAATAAACATTAACTACAAGTTACAGCACACATCCTTCTCTCACCAAAAATATCACACAAGATCACACATGGAACAGTGCTCCCACATTATTTTCCACTCATGCTCTGTACATCCTCTTGGTGTAATTACACTATAAGTGATTTGAGATTTAAACAGTACAATTAATTAAACAGTACAATTTTGCTGTGGTTGCTAGCAGCCTTGGGTTGTGACTGTGGTGGAGATTAGAGTACTAGCAGAAAAAAAAAATGCAACCTGAGCTTCCTAATTATATAAATTTATATTATATAAATCTGGTTATTTAATCCAAATTCTATTTCAACTGTGGCACAGTGAAACCTATGACTGAGATGTACAACATGAGATCTATGAGTAAGTTCACTGAAACTCAACAGCTCCCACATAATTCCTGACAATTAATAACCTTGGTCAACTTTTAGTTAAAAGAGCAGAATTAAAATTTAACTCCTGGACTCTCATGCTTGCTATAGAATTCTAAGCATTCCCTCTTCTTTTTCAGTGTAAATCAGGCATTAAGAAGGCTCCAATGTAGAGGAGGTTTTTTTTTTCCCTCCCTTGCTGCTGCAAGAAATACAGTGGCTCTCCTTATTAACAAAAGAGAATGATTTTATAGTCAAAGGCAAAAAGAGATCTTCAGAATGTCAGAGATGCAAATGGTCTCAGCATCATGGCACAACAGGTCTGGTACCTGAGCTCAGCTCTTGCTTCCCAGCCCAAGAGTCTCACCAGACACAAAGCTGCTGCCAAAAGAGCAGCAGCCTCCTGGGTGACCTTCCTGGTGTGTCTCACTGCAGTCACAGCAGGTTCTTCTGGTACCCGGCCAATCTTCTCACATGTTTCAAAACAACGATGGTTTTTGTGGGTTTTTTTTTTTTGTTGTTGGTTGGTTTTTTGTTTTTTTGTTTGTTTGTTTGGGGGTTTTTTTGTGGTTTTCTTTGTTTGTTTTTAATACTTAACATAGACTTGCTGCAAGAAAATTTGAGAAGTCTTCAGGCAAATGTCTTATTGTCATTATGTACAGACTAATATTTTGCAATTATCAGCTTTCATCCTGAACGGAGCTACATTTGCTCTCCAATTCGCTGCAGGGGGAGACACTTTTCCAAGTTTTCTAAGCACCTGAATTTTCTTGCATTTCTTCCTGTACTTTACAGTGACATGAGTGACAAATGCACATTTTGTACTTTCATATCACTAAGGCTTATCTGCCTTGGCAGAAACAGATGCAGCTTCTGGACTGTAAAATTAAAAATGACAGACCAAACGTTTCATTTCGTTTTCCCTCATATTTAAGCAGCACACAGCCTATTTTGCATGCATTCTTTGCAATTTTGGTCATGTCTTAGAAATCACACCTCTCAATCTTTAAAAAAAGCCCCAAACAACACCACACCACTTAATGAGAGGAGCAATGCACAGACGCACCCCGGATATAACAAATGATGTCTTGGTGTATTTTCTTTTCCAACCTTACCCCCTATATCAGGAGGAAAAGGATGAGTCTCCTAACACTCTCCGAGGATCAAAGTTTATTTCTTTAAAAAAGCATTCACATCGAGTTCTGTCTCATTTTCTTCCAGTAAAACTAAAGACATTCAAAAGAAATAAATATGCATTACTTTTTACACTTTTTAAGGAAAATAATCATTATAAGGCACATATTCTACACCGCAAACGTTTCTTTTAGGTTTTGTTAATATAATAGCAATAAACTCCGGATAGCACATTAAAACGGCACGGAACGCTTAAGCTGTATATTAAAAGCTGTTTTCCCTAACTTTTCCCGCTTCGGTCCTTTAGCACAGACCGGAGCCCGCGCACTCTCCCGGGAGGCGCTGAGAGCCCAGCGCGGGCGGAAGCACAACAGGGGCTGCCCGGCCCGGCGGGCCCGGCTGCGGGGCGGGAGGCGCG
>JANPWX010000163.1:1080322-1096367 GCA_024734555.1 Trochalopteron elliotii | reverse complement strand
GGCTGAGGGCAGGGCCGGGCTGCGGGCAGGGGGTAGCTGAGGGTGGGCGGAGGTCGGGGCCGTTCCTCCCCATCTGGCTGAATTTATCTGAGTTGCGTTCTCGGATGAGTTCTTCGTAGAGGCGCCGCTGCAACTGTCCGGGAGTTGCGCGGGAGAATTAAAGTCGTTTGCGGTAGCAAGATCAAAGCGCATTGTGGAAGCGCTTCTGTAGAGTAACAGGATTCCCTTTAACCGCTGATGTTCTGTCAGAAATTTAGTACTGACCTCCTTGCCCAACAAAATCATTCTATGAGGCTGCCTGTGAGAATAGCTTTTAAGCAAATGCTT
Organism: Trochalopteron elliotii; assembly: GCA_024734555.1. Classification (NCBI taxonomy): domain Eukaryota; kingdom Metazoa; phylum Chordata; class Aves; order Passeriformes; family Leiothrichidae; genus Trochalopteron; species Trochalopteron elliotii. The sequence goes on along the minus strand of JANPWX010000163.1, from coordinate 1,096,040 downwards.
CCTGGTCCCTGTGTTTCCTTCCCAGGCCACTCTCAATGCTGATTCTCCGACTGTGTGCCTGTATTGGGTCTGGCTAACACAGTTCATTTTCACTCGGCAGCCTCACGGCTTTGCATTGGTACCTACAGAGGTGTTGATAACACACCAGGGTTGGCACAGCATCAATACTGTCCTTCCAACATTCTCCCTATCAGTGGGCTGGGGGTGGTCAAGGTCCTGAGAGAGGATCCTGGGACAGCTGTAACCAAATTAACCAAAGGGATATTCCATACCGTGTGGCATCAGATACAAAAACTAAGCAGAGGAGGAGGAAGCATTTATTATTTACAGTGTTTGACTTCCACAGCAAGTGAGAGAAAACAGCCCTGGGCAGCCTCTCATCATTGGCATTTGCAGGTGCAGAGCAGGAATTGGACTAGTAGTGGATGCTGGCTTTCGCTTGTTCTGTTTGCTCAATTCCTTTGTCTTTCATCTCAACTCAGGGATTGTTTTCCCCCTGTGTTTAGATTTTCCATCGTCTAACAACCCTACTTTTTGATGGAAGATGTCCATGTTGACAAATGCCTTTTGAGAACTTTGGGAAGAACTTCATTTGGACATAAAATCTGAAGAATTACAGGAAGTGTATCCAGCCCTGGGTGCAACCGAATTTGAGTTTATGCACTGATATAGATGACTTTGAGATGCCCCCAACATCTAAAAGGACTTACAAACAGTCACAGAATATTGAGATCTGATAATGATTTTTTTCTGCACTGGTTCCCAGTCTAACAAATATAGCTAATCATTGAGAAATTGTGCTAAATGTGGTTTACACTACACCTTAGTGGTTGAAAATTCAAATTGTTCCATAGACAAACATGAATTTAATGTAAAAATACAGATTATAAACTAGTGGTGGTCTTCAGAAGCAATGGAATTGTATTCAAACTGTTAAGAACACGGGTACTTTTATTAGTGTCATACCCTCACTGAAATAGAGGAAACTAAAATGGACATGTTTAAATGAACCAATCATGTTTTGTAACATTATTGTATTTTTGCTTCTTCATTCAGTTGGTGTACCATAAAAATACAGACATGAGTTTTATTGAGTTTTCATATAAATTAAAAGTGGAATGAAAAGAGGAATGAAAATAAAAGACACAGTTTATATTTCACTGCTGGAAAGTTTATCTCAAGAAAAGAAACAAAAATAAGCTTTTCTAGAATACAGAAGATGGATATTCTGAGTGAACTGCCAGCCTCAGTGTTCTGACTTGGGTAGCTTGAGCAGGTGTTTTGCCTGTGGCAGAGAGGCAAACTTTATCCTTGTTCCCATGGAATTAAGTTGTTGTGGACTGTGATGTGTTACACAGAGGGGTTGCATTTTAAAAGTAAAAGGTATTCAGGATTAAAGATTTCCACTTTAAGATGATGCAGGAGGTACCACAGATACTGATACACATTTTACTCCTGCTTGGTTTTACTCAGAGCCAGGTAGGAGGCTGAAGCAGTAGTCAGAGCAGAATGCCCTGCAGTCACCATGTGGGTGCACAGTATCCAGAGCAGTTCCACTGTCAGAGTGTCAGGAGTCACAGCTGAGGGCTGCATCAGGGGAGGACATGGCTGGTCCTCAACAGGGCAAGTATCAAAAGGATATGGAAAAGGTTAAATGTCAATCATCATACAAGAGTATCTTAAGTCCATTGAAAATGTTTAGACAGAAAAAAAGTACTGTCAAACAACTACTGATTAAAGATAATTTATCAAGTAAATACCAAATTGAATCTGTTAATAATACACTAATTAAGATATTATCAAACTCAGTTAGTGATTTAGGCATTTGTATCATAGGCATCTTTTTCTAGACATGGTAAATGTATTTATCTTGAAATTAATTAACAATATGTCTAATAATTAATTGCTTCAACTTTGATCTATTATTGAAGTAGATATGTGCTTATTCAGATATTACCATAGAAGACACGTTGCAAAATAAAAGTAAAACTAGCTTGAACAGCACTATTAAAACCCCTTATATGAGAGGAGTTTGCAGGGCTTCAGGGAAATTGTAGCCAGTTGCAGTTCATCACAGGCTCAGACCCAAAATCAGCTAAGACGTTGATTTTGCTGAGGAGAGGTTGTAAATTTTGCCAGTTTGAAGACACTGCAATCAGAGCATGAATTGGTTGGATATGTGTCTGTGCCTCGGGGAAAGGTAATGCGGTTTTAGATAAGTCCTGAGTAGTCTTCATCTCTAGGTTGTTGGGCATAGACATGAGCTAAGGAGAGGAAAGGACTGCTGGGATAAAATGTGTTTCTGCAAGTGTTTGTGTTCCACTGTAACTTGAAGTGAAGGGGTGCTTTCACAGAGTACAGCAATGTTTCCAGAATGAGCCTCCAAGCCTACCTGAGAATTTAAAGTACAGACTAGAAGGCATGAAAGAAGAAATCAGTGGGAAAAGATGAAATAGATGGTCCATTAAGCACTTCTGCAGGTTAGGAGATTGCTTCTGGAGGAAATAAAAAGATCAGAATAAAGAAGAAATCTGAGACACAAGAGGACACATACAGAGACTGACACACTATAGAGATGTGTGTAGCATTGGTTGTAAAAGTATGAAGGAAAAATAGGTTTTCATTACCTTATTAATATTATTGTATAAAAAAATCTCAGTATAGGGGAGAAACTCAGGTAGTGGGAATTATGGAGATGTATATGTGATCTTTTAAACTGAAACCCAAAAAAAGAAAATAAAATCTTTTCATCTTTGCTCTGCTTTAAAAAACATGAGAGCAGAACCTTACACAATTTTATTGGTTTGGGTGTTTTTATGTTCCAATTACAGTATAAAACAGTCTTGCTTTATTTAAATAGAAATGAGGTCAAGATACTCTGTTAAGGTTCAGGATTTGTTTACAGTATTTAACCTGATTACCAAAAATACTTGCTGGAAAGGTGGGATTTTGATTCTTAAAACAAATGAAATTTATTCTTGAATCCCTATTCATGTGAGAACATAGGTAAAGGAAAAGCACAAGTGTTCCTAGAAATATGCCTTTTCTAGATTATTCTGCAAAAAACAATAGTTGTACATGCTTTTTCACCAGCTGTCTCACAGTGTTGTTCTATAGCAAAACAAATTACAGGTTTTTCTTATTTGCTGTCACGTTTGCAGCGTTTACCCGTCTGTGTTAATTCTGTTAGACAAATCTCAGCTGGCATTACGTCTAAAAGAGGGTCCTCCAGAGCTTTTGCATTCCAAGGAGAAATAAGTATCAGACTTTAAAGAAAAGCAAAGGAAATGGAGAAACTTGAGAGATGTGGCTTGAATATTATTCAAGAATACAGCTCCATAAATATATTAGTTTCAGACTTATGCTACCCATTTTTAGATTATAGTCTTGGTTGCATCCTCTTTAATCATTTAGGAGTTATACATGAGGAAAATCTACTGGAGAACAGCTATTCAGTATTAGCTCTTATGTTAGCCTTTTACAACTTTAAAAGCCTATCCATTTAACGTGAGTTTACCTAAATTACAGGAAATAAGGGCTTAGTCAGTGAAGGAGGAGACCATGAAAGGCCATAATATCAAACAATTGTTTCAAGGTTTGAGGGATTTTTTTTTTGCTTTAAATTACCTGTGAAGTCTCTATGGACACAATCCCCTATTCTAGTGCATAATGCAAAATAAATTGAATAGTTTCAGTCTAACAGGTATTGTTTCGTGCCTACTGGTACCTGAAATAAATGCACATGATAGTATTAGACCTATCAACTTTGAACCTCAAAACCTGTATGGGCATCCTTAAACCCTGGGGAAAGAAGTGCCCTTAGCATAAGCAGGTCAAAGTGAGGTAACAGTTTGAGATAAAGTAGTGTGTGGTTCATCATTTCATGGGCTGTTACAGCCTGAAGCATTACTCTTCATAGAATCATAGAGTGGGTTGGGTTGGGAAGGGCCTTAAAACCATCTAGTTCCAATCCCCCACCATGGGCAGGGACACCTTCCCCTAGACCAGGTTGCTCAGGGCGCCATCCAGTCTGGATTCATCTCTGCATATGTGATACTGGACTGTTCCGAGCAATAGGAATGCCTTGCATAGGATGAACCAGTGAGGATATCCCCAGAACTGTCCTCTTGGGCTGCACAGATGGCTGAAGCAGCTCCTGACTTGCTTCATCATGCAGCACAACGCTCAGTTAGACCAGCACTGGTTTCGTTCTACCTCAAGGACAGAGGGGAGCAGCTTTGTGACTGCATAGCACTGCACACAGTGGATAAACTAATTTTAACTGGTGTCCCAGTACTGCAAATCCACTCTGCCCCTTGTCAGCCAGAGCACCTGTGAAATATCCATGACAAAACTGTGGGTTTGCCTTACGCAGACCACTTTCTATTAGGAGCCTAAGCTAAGAACATATCCTTTCTTACTAATAAAAATAAATAGTTTGAGAGTTGGCTGCATTAAAATAGGGAACATCATCATGGATACTCTAATCAGAGTATGGTCAGTACCTCACCAATAGCTGGTGGCCACAGGAAACACAGAGCAACCTGCAGTTCTCAAAAGTAATTTCCAAGACAAATGATTTTCAAGCATCCCTTTTAGCTCCAGATCTTGAGAACTGGACTGTACTTTAAGGAGCTTGTGTTGCACAGCCAGAGGAGAAGGAGTGAAGCAGCTTAATATAGTTTGTTTTTCTGGGCTTGTTTTTATTCTTGTATAGAAGGTACTACTGGTCCACAGCACTAACTCATATGGGTGTAAAGTAAGATGTGAAGTTTTTAAAAACTACTTCGTCTCTACTAAGAGAAACACTTTTTGTTCCTGAAGATTTGATATCAGAAAATATCATTGCCCAGTGGAGCAGCTGGAGGACTTGCCTTTCTGTGCCAACACTGAATTATTTTGGCAATTTCTCTCTGAACATTGCAATATTTGTATGACAGAAGGCCACAGGTAATTGAAAAATGGTTCTGTTGCAGATATGATTCAATAAAAATAAGGTTTAATAGAGATCATGTTTGACTACTTTATAGATAGGTATGACTAGTGGATTTATTCATATCTTCACCATGGAAAGCATTAATTCTTAATGGCCCTATTTTTTCAGAACATTGGAGCTGTGACAAGGTAAGGATTTTTTCCTTATGACTCTGGAGAACTAAGGTAAGTGTCCTGATATTGATTCAAACTTTAAAAATCTTCACACCCGCAATTTAACCCATCTTTTTTATTTTTTGTTCAGCAGGTGCAAACCAAAGATAGCAATGGATAAATCACATAGAATTCAGCAGGTTGGTGCAGTTGTCACTGAGTTTGGTAGCTTTTTATCTAAAGGCATTAATTTATTTATAATGTCCTTGAAATTCTGCTTCCTCCAGGCCATTTCCTCACCTTACTAGTTCTGGATGCTTCTTTCTACTGGACAGATTTTTAATGTCTCAGACATGTATTTCTTTCCTCTCAATATGCCATTCAGATCAGCAGAATTTAGTTATTGTTCTCTTTGTTAGACTTGAGATGATTGCGCTCACACAGGGGCCATAGCTGCCGTTTTTTGTCATGCTTTATCACAACAGATAAATAAAGAACTTTCTGTGGTGCTGAGTCCCCAAGTCCTTTGCCAGGTCTGTACCTAGGTCTCATATATATCCCTGGGTTGAGTCAACAGCAAAATTCCTTGCTACAGTCTGCTAAGGTCTTAATCTGAGAAGATGCAATAGTGCACAGCTGATATGATCAGCTGGTGGGGATGGGCATCATCAAAGTAAGTGTGTGGTAGGATTGAAAAAGATAGTACATGCTTGCTGGAATTATCCTGATTTGTGAAAAGAATTAGTAGTCTCTCTGTTGAAAGTTTCAACAGTGATTTAGTCAGTTCCTGTTTGACAAAATCATTCGCTGAGAACAGTATCTGATGGTGCAGTGTCATGTTTTTTGTTTCTTTTCCAAATAATTCTGAATCATTACAGTAGACAAGATGTTTACAAAAAAAAAGCATGTAATTTAAATTTCATATTCAAAGTCTGCCATTAGCCTTGCTCTTTCTTATGCTACCAGCTTTGCCAGATCTACTAGTTAAAATTTACCAGGAGAAAAGTGGAAACAAATTTGTTGCTTGTGCATCATCATCATCATCATCATCATCATCATCATCATCATCATCATATTTCAGTTACCAAAAACATTTGGGTAACTAGAAGTTTTGCACGATATAAAGTAAGCATATATGGCTGTTGGGTAATAGTGGTCAAAGCTATGATGTTCTAGAATTTGTATGGGTTATATTCATAAGGCAGTTTTCAGAACTTAATACAAATTCGTGGATGATGCTAACAACACTATTAATGATGCTGTAACTGTGAAATTCAGAACAAGGTCACTGTGAGCCTTTAATGAGACCATCTCCTTAATACAAGGCTAATTATTTCTCTATGGAACAGTCTGTGATAATAATCGTCATGCTTTTCTGTGGAAAAGAAAGAGAGCATCCAGGAGTTGAATTAATATTTAGCAGCCCAGAAATGCCACAGAACAAAGTCAGCTAATTTAGATATGTTTTGTATTGATTTCCTGCCTACTAAATAACAGCAAACATTTTTGCATGCTATTTTATGTCATTCCTTATTTAAATAACTTGATGTTATTGTTGTTGGCATAACTATACAAACAGAAATTCAAGAGCAGGTGCTTGATTTTTTTCTTGATATTAGGAAATAGAGATTTTGCAAAATGGGAAGACATATACAACCAGTAGATGATACTTCCTCAAACAATTTTTCTTCTGAAAAAATTGCTGAGGTTTGATACTGTTTCTGCAATCAATGATTTAAAGCTGCTTTCTGTTAAAATCAGGCATAGGAATGGTTTCTGATGCCTGGTAAAATTGATAACTCCACTGTATTTTAAATTTCTATTGTTCTGTCTGATCACATGTGACTTGGTACCATTGCTAAAAGTTTCTGCCTTTCATCAAGTCTGTGTGCCAAGTCATTATTACATGGATACATCTTTACTAAGGAGGAAGAGCCCAAGAATACAAATAAAACCTGAGTGAGTTAGAAAATGGATGGTGAGTTTGTTGGGTTTTTTTTTTCAGGATCCTCTGCATAAGTCTTCTGATAAATCTGTCTGGTAGCATTTTACATCTTAACCAGTAATTTCAGTTTGTTGACTGAAGAGAATAGTTATAGTAGTTAGACTGCAACTCTAGTTTGCTTCTCTGTCTTAATCTTAGCTCCATAAATGACAGTTTATTATCAGGTAAGAATATTGGGTCCATGATATTAAGTATTTGACTAATTAATTCCTATTTTTATGTTCATTTGAATTTTTTAGTGAAGAATATGCAAAGTTTTACATTGCTAAAGATCTCTAATATATTGCTACTACATGGCAATTTAAAGTAAAATTCCAGAAATGTATTTTTTAACTTTTTTCTTCCAAGAAGTCTTATTTCAAGTGAGCTGAGGTTGTGACTTCTTATGTGTGGGCTTGCATTTTCAACTGTATTACACTGTTTGCATTACACTAAAACATTGTGGGCTACAATAGAAAACTAAATTCTTTTGGGATGCTTAGGGAAGTTTTATCTATGCTCATGAGGTTTCTCAAAAGGCAAAACATTTACGTAAGTGTATTAAGCAGTGACAGCTTTAAAAAACAGTTCTGACATTATGCAGTGAAATATCTCAGTGGAGAAGTAAGACACATACACATTTCTGTTAACCATCAACTTCACTTTCTAAACTGGTAAGTTGTGCCAGGAAGCTTATTAATTAGACAAGCTTCTAGCAATGCCACTAAAGTCTATTTTTAACTATATTGGGATTTTATACTTCAAATAAATGCATTTCTGCTATATCATTTGGATCTCTGTACATAAGACATAATATTTTTATGCCATGTGTGTCAATGTACAGGGCCCTAACTTGCCAGACACTGAATCCATCATCTGAAATGCACATATGCCTCCTTATTTACTTACTAATTCATCTGCTGCATGTATTTTTACCAGATGACTCTGCAAGTCATGGGGCTGTGCATCCCAGAAGTTATTCGAAGGCAATGATGTGCTGCAAAATAATGCTAAGAGTGACTCTTTTCCCCTTCAAAATCTACTTAGATCTGTATTTTCTGATATTAGTGATTAAATTTAAGTTTACTATTTTTATCCTCACAATTTAATACAGTTCAGGTGTGATAGTTACTGGGTGTTAGGTAGGTTAGACAGACTTTTCTTGTTTACACATCACTAAAACTATTAAATTATTTGTCACTGCTATGAAAATTTGTTGAAGGGAACAATATTGAGCTGATATTTCTTAGGCATATTTGCAAGATGAAGAGATTATAAAATCTTAACAATGGCCTACCTTTACTTAATTAATGGCACATGGAAGAAAGAATTGTTTATTCAAGAGCTAGTTTGTAATACTACTATTGTAATATAAATTGAAGTAAGTTAATGTACAGGACCATGTTAATATACTGCTTCTTCTTCCATAGCCTTCTGGTTCTTTTATTGTAAATATGAACTTTCAGAAGGAGGTATGTAGAGTCACTTCCCTGATTCTGACTTTGTTTTAATGTGGTCTCAACCACCTGGAAGGCAGGGCCTTTGACTGACTGCAGACTGCTCTATTCTAGCCAAAGCACAGCTATGTGAACCCTCTTGGGAACTCCACCACGTTTCAACTGCAGTAGTCTTCTCATGCCTCAAAAGTTTTGGCAGCAGGCATAATCAGCCTTTCTGAGGAACAGAGGTCTCCTTGGAAAGAGCTGATTGCTGTATGTATGTCCATCAGTCCTGACCTACAAAATGCATGTCCTGGTTGCATGCCTGATTCTGTGTCATCCATCTTCTTGTGGCTGCTTGGGAAGGGGGTGGCTGTAAGTAGTCAGCACTCTGCCAGAGCAAATCATCAGCTTTATCAGCTTCCAGATGACAGCATTTTTGGGAAAGAGGGCAGTGGAGAGTGAGTCACAGGCTTAATGAAGCAGCCTGCTTGATCACCTTCCTCTTTGAGATACTTGAAAGGAAAAGGGTCATTGGTCAAATGAGAGTGAAAGTCAAGGGAGATCCTTGACAGTTATTGCCCATAATGACACTGCTCTTGTCACCATTACTGTTGTGGGTCTGGTGGAGATCAGGTATAGCAGAGGAGTGAGGAAGAGGGAAATTCATTCTTGTCAGGATGCACAGATGACCAGGAATCTGCACTTCTGCTAGTGAAAACTTGAGGATATGCCCTACACACAACTTGTGGTGAGATCTCCGTCAGTAGCCCTCACTAACACAATACTCAAGCCAGCATGGCACAACTGTGTAGTGTTTTACTTCCCTCATGAGGTATAACAACTCTCTCTCTCTCTGTCTCTCTCTGTCTCTCTCTGTCTCTCTCTCTCTCACACACACACACACACACACACACACACACACACACACATGTTCCTCCTTTGGCTTTTCTTCATGCCCACGCCTGCAAGCTTAGCAGCTGGTCACTATGGCCTCGCAGGCACAGGAGCCCTTCCCTGTGAGCAGGGCTGTCCTGCAGGGGGAAAGGCCCTGCCAGCACCCCAGGGCAGCTGCTGTGTGAGTTTGTTCCCAAAGCAGCAGCAATACGGTCACGTTGGTGTGTCATTCACTTCCCCTGGATAGCTCCTCCAAGGTGATTTCTTCATAATTATGTCTTCATAATTATTTCCTTCTCTGTGTGGCGTAGGGAGGCACACACTGCCCCAAATGCCAGGGGAGGAGTTCTGTGTTACCTACTACTGCTGTATGCCTGGCACTTGGGAAAAGCCTGGGATGAAGGGAGAGGGAGGGCAGGAAAAGGACCTAAAGGTGTGTTCCTTCAACACCTCCTGCTTGACAGTTGAGCCCTGCTTTTACCATGGTCAAGTGTCACAGGGGACCGAGTTACAGGGTGAATCAAACTCTATATTTAGGAAGAACAACTGGAAGCTATGACAGGAATTCCCTTTTACACTTCGCTTCTCTGCTGAGTCCCACTCCAGCCTGGAGCAGCACTCAGTGCCGTCCAGGCTGAAAGCATCGGAGCTATTTCAGACACATTAAAAGGGTCACAGTCAATACCTCAGCTGGTAGAAGAAGGTACCTCTTTCAGCATCAAAAGGAGGTGTGCACACTCACTTGACGGTTTGGAACTTTTTTTATATAAGTAAATAAGTTAGCTAATCTTGAAGGGGTCAATTAAAATCTTGAAAGACCATCATGAAAACTCTTTAGTAATTGCTGTGAGTTTACTACAATAGTTGTGGGTTTCTGCCTATTTTAGTGTCTCATGCAGTGTATCAGAGTATTCAGAACAGATTGCTATTGCTTCATAGTCTGTGGGGATCTAAAGATTTAAAACAAAAAGTCACTTAAATACCTCATGACTCATAAGAAGTGTGTATGAGTTTAAATATTGTAGTACATAGGCAGATGGTTATTGTTTTCTATATGTTTTTTATAGTTAGTGAAATGTTACATTATGGTTTTGATGTAAGAGAGGTTTCTTTCACTAAGCTTAACAGGCAACTGTAACGAAGATTATTGTGTATGTGTTACAGAAAATGGGACCACATTTGCTTAGAGCTTATAGTAAGTTTTCATGTAACAGGCTAAAAGCTGCAGAGTAGGGGTTTCTCTTCTTTCATTGTACTGGCTGGGTCTCAGTCATGTAGTTCCTGTCAAAGCCTTTTAATAAGATAATACACTGCAGTTCTGTCTCCAAAATGCCCATTGTGCTTGATGCCATGCATGCAGTGGGGGGAGAGGACAGCTTCCAGCTGGGGCAGGGGGAGGGCTCTTGCTGTTGTCTGTGTGCTACTGTACATCTCTTGTGTGCATTACAAAAGATGGCATTATGATATCTCATCGTATTTAAAGCAAATTGAATAAATCATCTTATTATCTTGCTGCAGCCCTGTCAGAAATTATTTTTAGCAGAGAGACAGAAGATAGGTTCCTTTGTTTTACAAAGTTTCGCTTCAAAACACTCATTTATTTCACTGCAGTAGTCCTGTATTTCACAAGTAGTCCTGCTCATGAGTACTTTCACTGCAAATTGAGGGAATTTACAAGGGAAGGCTGCCATAAACCAGCTCCAAATTGAACTAACGTTGCCATTGCTTTCTAAGTTTGGCTCAGCATGCAGCCCATAAAAGGTAAAAGGTAAGGTGTGGGGAGGCCAAAAAGACACCGGGGAATACAGGCTGCGTGTCTGCGTTTGTCTGCCTGCCAGAGACGTGAAATTCTGCTGTGGAAATGAGGGTGAAGTGGGATTTTTTCAAGTTTGCAGAGCTGATTGGGATACCAGAAATAACTTAATACCATCAGTGCAGCACTCTTGGCTCTCTCTCTGAGACACACGGTGAAAGAACAAAGGAATTTATAAAAATTAACTAATCACTTCTGTAATGGATGGTTCTGTAATCTAAGGTTTATTTTTCCTGTGATTGATGGTCAGTATTGCTCTGTAAGGAAATTCAGGGAAGGGAGGGAAAGGGAAAGAGCCAGAGATCTATTTTTAGTCAGTAGTGTGCTGTTGTCCTGATTTCTCTGGTGGTAATGAGGACAGCACGGTCTGGTAGGAAAATCACCTCCTCCAGAAGCAGTCCTACACAATTGTATCATGCATCCTTCTTTAGGAACCGGTGTCTGATTGCAGTAATTTCAAACACCGACTGCTTGTGAACCCACAGCACCTCGCTGAGGAGCACTAATGCTGTGCTTGTTTTAAAGCTGAGGTTCAGGGTAAATCCTTGCCATTTGTCTCTAAGTGGCCCAAGAGGTGTGTATGTGTGTTTTTGCAATGCATAGGCATGCAAAAATTAGCATCTTAGCAAGAATTTCTTTGTGACAGTCCTTGGGAAGTAGATCCACTGTGTTTCAAAATGTTTAATGTTATTTTCCTGTGCTTTTGTTTCCATTTTTCATTCTGATTAGAAAGATGAGAAGTTGATTAAAAATTATTTAAACATTCTTTATTATGACTCCTATCTTTCCAGTCAGTTGGGGAATTGTTTTGTGTTTATTTTGGAATACAGTCACTGATCAATGGAACAGTTATTTATACACCTAATAAAGATTTTCAAAAATAAAGGACGCAGAGTGTAGTAAATACTCTTGTGTTTTTGAAATCTGTTTGAATTTTGTCATGAACATCAGGGGCTGAGACTTCATCCCCTAAAGTGAATTCTGAAGTTTTTTAAACTCCCTCTCATTTTAAGATTGTATATATAAAACCACAATAAAAAACTCACTGAAAGAATGTTGGTTTTATTTTGCACGGTGGGATTTTTTCTGATTTATTAATTTAGTGGAAGCAATTTATGAACATGATTGTCCTCTGACTGAATGCTGTGTTGGTTTGGACAGCACTTTTTGCAGCTGAGAGTGTGACTAGAGGGAGACCTCTAATGGCAGGTCATTGGTACTTTTAATTCTGCTCAGTATCATACACAGATCAAACTGATGTGAGAATGTGCAGGAGGAAGCCTTCATGTCAGTCCCAACAAAACATTTTCAGGCTGATATTACTGATATTCCAAGTTGAAGCCAACCTACAACTGATCTCTATGTATTTTTGGGGACTGCCTCATGTGGCAGTTACACTCTTTGGAGTACCCAAGTCTTTGACACACTTTTAATTTCTCAGTGTATTTATGCTGTTCTCTCCTATGTCATTTATTTCTGTTCTCATGACTTCCTATCTAAGATTAAATACAGTACCAAAAATGTGCTGTGGTTTGGTGGCAATCAGTGACTTCTGTGGTGAATTAATTTCTCAGCTTTTAGAATTACTACCTTACTTTATAATACAAATAGTTAAATAACAAGATTTTCACAAAAGTCTAGTTCAGTTAAAATCTAACTTCTCAGTGAGAGAATAAAAGGATGAGATGGTGTTTCAAATAATCTGCTAGTAAAATGTCTTCGTTTTTACTTTGGTGTATTTCCCTTTGCTATTGTGTATTAATACGGTAACAGTCCATATTTCTCTACCTGCATAAAAGGATATAGAAAAATATGTTATTTTATCTAATTGCTAAAGAAAATTGATTAATCTGTATGATCTAAAACTTTGAAGGGAGGCTTCTTTGTGCACTAGCAATTGTCAAGGAGAACTTTTCTCTTTGACCATCTTCGTCACTTTCAGTCCACAGACATTAGAGGTTTGCAAGGATTTGTGAGTCAGAAAATGTCTGCATTTATGTCTGGTTATGTCTGCATTTATCAATATTTTCTAACAAGTTATGTTTTATTTGAGAGAAGGCTTAAACTGAAAGTTCTAATAATTCCCACATGCATACTGTGACAGGGCTAATCATACACTGTTTATCCTCAAAAGCTTCCCTTAATTCTTACTCATTTTACAGTGCTGTTAAGGTTTGAGAGATTCCTTATCTCTACTCATTATTGTTTTTAATGTGAAAGAGATAGCTTCATTTGTGGCTATGAAAGATTAATTGGTGAAGCTCAGGTGTTCTGTCTCCTTCTGATATCAGAAGGAATAACTTAGCAACTTGGAAACTGAGATGGAAACAGGAGCTGGGCAGATGAAATGGATGCCTGTCAAGAGGCAGCATGGGTTATGTTCTAGCTTATCTTCCATAGCTATCAGAATGTCAGAGCCTGTAACACTTTCCAATTTTGCTTGCAGGGATAAGCCTCTGTCGTAAAAATGTCAAAACAACCAGCATCACATGTCAAAGCCATTCAGGTAAGAGATAGCATTTATGTTTTTAATATAATAAAATAATAAATCTCAATCTCCATTGCTTGGCAGACTGCATTTTTACTCAGACAAAGCACTATAGGAGTGCTGGCTGGGGTTATTCTGTTAAAGTGAAAAGCTTAGTAGATATGAAAGCACTGAAAAAGTGTGACCTAGAGATCATCTTTTGATCTGAGCTGATAAAAAAACTGGATCAGATAGGTTCATTAATCACTTGTTTGCATGGTCTTTGCAATGTTAGGTTATGCCTATTGGAGGATCATCTAAGCAAAACATGGTAATGCATTTGTATAATTGTTGAGTAAAAATAATTCCTGCAACCATTAGATTATCCACAAAGCTGATATAATGCTGGGAGAATTGTAGGCTAAAAAGATAGCATGGGTATTGTCAAGTTTTTCATGGCTGCATTCCTAAAGGAGAAAAACCCTCAAGTTCAAGTAATTGTTTAAGAAGCATTTTATTTAGAAGCCAAAGAAAAATGAGAGAAACATTTATCTTTTAATTTGAAAGGTTCTTGTCTGCCACATACCTCTTCAATGGTATATGCTTATAAGGATGGAGTTGATTGTTGCATACTTGTAAAAGAAACAGCTGGAGAATTATCCCAACATCATCATGAAGTAATGTCATGATGAATGTGTTTAGTTCATGTTATCAATGGTTCTCGTCAGAAGGCAAAAATATCTTCTGAATTGAAGAATCTTAGAGAATTCTCATCTATTTTGTAAAATGCACTTCCAATGAAATTTTACTACGAGTTCAAGTTGCCTTACCTAAAAAACACAAAATGGAATCTCTGAAGTCTTTGTTCTCTGTTTTCTTGAGATAATACTAATGCAACGGATTGGAGTATCAAGATTACTTACCCAGGGGCTAGGCAGCATACTGAAGATGTAAGGCACTGTGAAAATGCAGATTCTCTTTATCATCATCATCATCATCATTATCACCAATTCTACTGAAATAGGCATGCAAACTACTGTACTCTAATTCTGTTGAAATTAGAAAAAAAAAAAGTCATTTTGCCAGAATTGTGATTTCATTCAGTTCAAATTTTCATCTCTCTTTAACAATGGCTATAGAAATGTTTGTAGGATTAATGAAAAAATATAAATCTTTAATAGCTGAAAAGTATTTATTTACATTTTGCATTTAAACTCCATAGGCACATACAAGCATTTTTCAGGAATTAATTGGTTTACATGTTTTTCATAAAGGTGTAATGATGGACTGCATTTTATTTCTAGGATGTCTTCCAACCTCTAAATGTAAAAAATGCTCCTAGGTTGGTAATTTAAAAAATGCATTAAATTTAAGCACTAAGTTTAATATTTTAAGAAACTTTAATTTTTGCAAAGGTAACTTGAATCGTGAGGAAAATTACAGTAAAAATTTAAAATATATCTATTAAGCATTGTGCCATAGGTGGTTCCAGTAGGGACACTTGCACTTGAGTTGATAATTATTGCGCTTTGAGCACAAGAACGATGACTCAAAATGTCACATTACTTCTATACATTGTGATTCATATATTAAGATCCTTTGCTATTGTGTGCTGGTATCGTAGGACTAATGTGCCCTGGGGAATGCACATCATGCTGCAGCAATGAATGCAATGGCACCTCACTGACTGAAGTGTTTCAGGGTGTTCTGCATCTGAAATGGCTTTTTTCTGACTTTTCTAGATCGAGACAAAAATATTCACTTCCTAATAGCTACTAAATACAGTAATGTGAGAGTTAAAGGCAGCAACTGGTTCCCTAGAGTAGTTTGGGGCAATAGAGGACCAAAGTACATTAATTCCTGGAAACAATTGCTGACCTCCCCTTCTCAGAGTGTAAAAGGCTGTGAACAGCTCTGACTCAGAGTTATTCTATCTTTGAACACTCTTGGCTTTCCCAAGAGGTAAGGGTGAAGAGGTTTCTAGGGTTTTTTGTTGTTTGTTTCTGGATTTCATTAAGTCTTCTCTACAG